>NMRB01001371.1:167393-185411 GCA_002633025.1 Notospermus geniculatus
TGTCTGACTGAAACAAAACATTAAGGACAGAACAACAAAGAATTAGTTCTAGCGTTACTGCAGCAGGTCATTTTGACTTCTAACTGCATTTAAGCGAATATCACACCAAAAAATCATATGTACAGTTGTCTATGTAAATACAGAATTCAATTTGGTGTGGTGCGAATGTATGGAAACAACATAATGTGAACAAAAACACAGTTCTCATGCACACGAGTGATAAAGGATACAGCAACTGACCAGTTTCTTATTCAGTTTAAGATAGGAAATATATAAAACACAAAATAAAATTACCTGTTTATCTACACTATATGTGCCTGTGATTATGACTTTAAATGAGAAATGGGAGATCCATCAAGACAGGGAGAGTAGGCAAGAGCAAATGGTCCAAGGTCATTGAAGGTCAACAACTGACACATGAAGGTCAAAGCTGATGACCTTGGGAGAATACTGACTTGTTATCCAATTATACACTTCCTAAGAAGATCAAAACCTATGATCTGAGCTACAGACCCTAAAACGCTGCTTCCAGGCTCACTAAAGGCTGATTTTGATGAGAACACCAAACATCTAACTTGTCTTTGTTAACCCCTTACATGCACCTAGGATACCAACTAGCTGACCTACTTCCCTCACTGAAATCTAACTTAGGGTACCACACGTTACATCACCACACTCAGCAGCTCTGTTCGTTTAACGTAGAGCGCCATCTGGATTGTGGTGATGTACTCATGGTACTCCAACAAACCATGATCTCAGTGATGCAATGAAGAGGGGGAGCCAGCAATGTTTGATATTCTGCTTCTGAAAGCGACTCGCCACTGTTTGGTTGATGGAAAAAGAACTAACTACCTGACTTTCTGATCCAAGCATTGTTCATGACGTTTGTAAACAAAAAACACCTCAGGCCACACTCAATGGATCATTGACCAAAATCACACCAAGTATCTTAAAAAGAAAAGCTGGATGACCCAGACTTTTTGGTCCAAATAACAAGACCACAGCACTAGCAAATAGTGAAATTTACCATCTCCTGTTGGTATCCAGCATTAACGAAGCGTTTGTTGAATGATAAGACAAATAAATGAAAAATTACCTCAGGAAAAAAATGTGGTTATCAAATGATGCAATGGGAGGGTGGGGTATGGAAAAATGTCTGGGGAGGGGTACAGTTTGATGGGAATATTGAAATGACTTGTTTTTCATAGATTCACATTAGATTGTTGTCTAATCCTAATCCGCCACACAACCTTATAGGGATCAGTACCTTTCCCTTAAGTATTCTCTCCTTTTTTCAGCAATGGTAGCTACTAAAGTGCAACACCAGACAAGGAAACCAAAGATGCCCTTACTACTGTAAAGCAAGATAATTTCGCGGCTGGCAATTTTCGCGAATCAAGAATTATAGACATATTCACGGCAGGATATTTTCGCGAGCCTCTGCCATTTTTTTCAGTTTTTTTTTTCACGGACCGTACTTATCACTTGCGTGTACTCATATTCGCGACAGGAAATTTTTGCGACTCATACACTCTCGCGAAATTCGCGAAAATTTCCTGCACGCGAAATTTTCCTGCTTTACAGTATTTCTGCTAATGGCTACATGTAGATTGTATAAAAGTGTTAGTCATTAACAACATTGCCGACGGCAGCCTTCTGTAAGTAAGAATATGCCTGATGAAATACTGTCCTTACTTCAGAATGCCAATCAGCAGAAACAGGTGCAATTCTTTGGATTTCTTTGCAGAATGAAACTTGCACACTTATACGGGAAAGAAGGCTACACCTCATCAGGCAGTTGGAGAAAATTGAGTGTCAACCAATGGAAATCTATGGATATCTGTTAAACTTTAGGCACCAGCAATTCCCCTTTTCTTTAGCTTCTCCCCATCAACCACATCATAAATCGGAGGTCTACCACATTGCTGTCACTCTGCACGGAATGACTGGTAATGTGATCACAGCCTGGCAGAGGTATCAACAATCCTTCAGGGTATATCGTAATTAAATCGCAGTGAAATTTTTGAAAATTGTCAGGAGTAGCAGGGGAGGTCGTTTACTACGTATGTAAATGAGGGTCTGACAGATGTGTCGGCGATTAATGACGTTCAGCATCGTTCCGACAGCTGCACCCGGGATCATTATGGAAGGAAATCTGACAAAGCAATGATGTCACAATGCATGTTGATATCTTAGAGAGATTAGATATGGCATCAAGGAATTCGTAGAGAATTAGCACAATAAACACCAGATAAGACAAATGAGATGGAATTTGTTGTATTTTGTTGTACTTTTCCTTTTGTTTTCTTTCAGAAAAAAGTTGGTGATCAAACCGGGGGCATAGGACAAGCTTGTTTTATGTTGCACAACCCTGCCTGGTATGAAAGTGACAAGCGCTTCAGGACTTGCTTTCATCATCAATAGGGATGGATAAGTAGATCGCTAATGGCTCCTGTGTCTATTTCTGGGGACTCGGGCAGAAATGTGGGAGAACCAGTTATCATTCACTACAAAAGTAACAGATTTATCAAAAGAATAACATCCTTCCATCCCTGGTGAGAAGATCAGGTACTAATTCGTGCCACTCCACCACAACCGCCAGCATCTTTCAATCACGTCATTTGAACCTACCTTGCCTATGGCTTTTTCAAGAAAGAAATAAAGAAATCCAACTGAAATACCCGAAGTACTACACAAACCCTTGCTCTCCCATGTACTATGAAGGGTAACGTTGCAAGGAAGGGGTTTCACAAGTATCCCTTCAACACACGGCAAGTATACATAAGAGCACATACATTTCTGGGAAGTTTTTTCTGATCTACAAGAACTCACAAATCCAGGGCTTCAACAGCCTTCCTTCTCCAAGCATCCACTTCTGAAACTGTCAGAGACATGTGGTACCAGAGAAAAATCTCTATTTGTGACAATATATACCCATTTACCACATCTGTTCAATGAAACAAGATGCATAGAAAAAAGTAAAACACAGAAACCAAGTATCG
Organism: Notospermus geniculatus; assembly: GCA_002633025.1. NCBI lineage: Eukaryota > Metazoa > Nemertea > Pilidiophora > Heteronemertea > Lineidae > Notospermus > Notospermus geniculatus. The sequence continues at coordinate 170,396 of NMRB01001371.1, forward strand.
TTCTGCGTTTTTTGTCCAACACAGTGTTTTATGTTAACCATGTAGAGAGCAAGGATTGTTGCAAATGAGAACACCGATAATGCATGCAGGGCCAAATACACCAGAGAAAACAAGAAAACAGGACAGAAAATACCCAGCAAGACAATATCTCGCATCAAAGTTACCCTTACCACCCCCAACGCTTAATGGAAGGTTTTGAAGACATAATGACCAATAGTTACATTAGTAGTAATTTGTCATGATTATCGTACCAAAAATAGTCTATTCTGCCAGCATTTGCCTACGGGCAGAAACATTGTAAGTTACAAGTTGTCGCTGTCGATGCATCCATTTGTAAAGGTACACAGTCACGAGATTGAAGAATACATTGTTCACCTGAGGCCTATTTCCTAAATAATTCACTGAAAGGAAATAAGTTCCCTTTGAAGAAGAAAATGTGCATTACATGATGTCAAAGCAGCTACCAACATGAAGTTGCTGGTTCTTTTTACCTGGAAATGTTCTTATGGTTTATGCCATCAAATTAATGGAAGTAGTATGAAAATATACACTGCATATCATGCAGTTCTTTGGCAGTAGTTTTTTGTGGCAGCCTGGTTAGCCTGCGACTACGTTTCGTGAGGATTTCTTTCATTGTAAGAGCCAACTTGAACAATAGGTGAATCATTCCTGAACGTTGCCATAGGCCTAATGGGCCATTGCAAAATCTCATTATTGTCCCTTTAATATTCCAATTCTCTGATGCGAAAAGGCATTCCAAGTAATGACGAGAGTAAGCAACAGATTAAGAGGAATAAAGGAGGCAGTAGCTCGGTGCCATCAGACATCTGATCTGACCACCACTTTGTATAATATGTCACAAACCCAGAAGGAGCACAGATGAAGTTAGTGGTGGATTTCAAAGGCAAGACAAGGCGCACGCTGGGCGTGGCGAATAACCAGGTTTTCGAAGTTGCGTCGTGAATAAAATGAGGTAGAGGCTGAAATGACGAGGCATTGTTAGGTGTCTGTGGTTGTGACCTTGAAAAGTAGGTCGAATCCAAAACCCGGGTATTATGTTATGTATTGTCATTAGATATATGTAGGTATGATAAAAATTTGGTGACGATCCATCAATTTGTTCAGGAGAAATAGCACTTTTTCTGTTTTCACATTTAGCCCCCTATTGGCCAAACCTTGAATCGAATGACGCTGAATATCGAAAGGCAACGACGTCTACTTACAAGCAACATCTCCCAAAAATTTCAAAAGAAAATCTCACGTCGTTGTTAAGTTATCAGTCGGAAACAAAGTTCGTAGGTTTTGCCGAACTTTGACCTCTGTGACCTTGAAAAGTATGTCCAATCAAAAACCCGGGTATTATGTTATGTATCGTCATTAGATATACGAATGATAAAAATTTGGTGACGTTCCGTCCATTCATTCAGGAGAAATAGCACTTTTCCTGTTTTCACATTTAGCCCCCTATTGGCCAAACCTTGAATCGAATGATGCTGAATATCGAAAGGAAACAATGTCTACTCACAAGCAACATGTCCACAAAATGTCACAAGAAAATCTGAAGTCGTCCCCATGTTATAACACTAAGATGATTTTCGGGTAACGCTGCCTGGCGGCCATATTGGATGTCCGATCGGCCCGAAACTTCGTATTTCAGAAGGTATCCCTCTAGTACACATTTATGCAAGGTATGAAGTGGCTAGGTGAGAAAACGACGACACCTGCCAAGTTCGTAACTTTTGCCGAACTTTGACCTCTGCGACCTTGAAAAGTAGGTCAAATGAAAAACCCGGGTATTATGTTATGTATCGTCATTAGATATACCTATGATAAAAATTTGGTGACAATCCGTCCATTTGTTCAGGAGAAATAGCACTTTTTCTGTTTTCACATTTAGCCCCCTATTGGCCAAACCTTGAATCGAATGACGCTGAATATCGAAAGGAACCAACGTCTACTTACAAGCAACATGTCCCAAAAATTTCAAAAGAAAATCTCAAGTCGTTTTTAAGTTATCAGTCGGACAAGAGAAAAGCGAACGCCCGGACGCCCGACCGCCCGACCGCCCGGACGCCCGAACGCCCGCCACTTTCGGTAATTTAATAACCAGGACTTTCTTCGAAAACCTGGTTAAAAATGGCAGAGGCATCAGAAAATGGATTGGTTCATGTTGTGTCCACTTCATCTCCATTTGCCTCCATAATGCATGTGTTGTTGGAGAGAATGTAGGTATAATATCGGCAAGGTTATGGTGGTATTGACATGAAGTAGTTTCTGGCAGGAAATCAGTTGGAATTGCAGTCGGATGATGATGACGAGGATATCTGGCGAGCAGGTCCGTACACCACTCGGCATGGCTCAGTGTTGGTAAATGACTTGGAGGCTTTCCTTCCCAAGGCAACCCTCAGGCTGTGTTGATGGCGTAGATCGTTGATTGAATTTTGTGATTGTGTGAAAGCTCTGGAGAATGATTCTCATCCATGTTAGATGAAGGACTCGGCACCTACCATCTTTGCTTGTTTAAAGGAAGATCTGAACAGGTGGTACCTTGGAAATGTTCCCTTAAAGTCACCATGGATTCACAAAACTCCACCATATTACTATGTTACCTTCATATTTTCTACCATTTGATAATGAATTGATTGAAGAATGTTCTAATCCAGCATGGGATCCCCATTCACACGGGTTGCATACCCTCTTTCTTAGGTGTGGCTACAGTTGGTATACCACCTCAGTTTTCATCCTGACATTTCATGGCCTATACGGTCAGTTTGCCCTTCAAACTGTGCGGGTAAGAGTACGAGTGATAAATGCTTGTCAGGGCAAGGGGTTCAGATTAGTGCCTTCTCCTGCCAGCAGCTCTACCTGATACATATTTATCAGTATATCCCCAATCAATACCTCACCCAGTTAGAGAAAGCAGAAGTCTGCCCCGTGCCTATAGCAATGACATTACTGCCCGAGGGGGGAAGCTAAACTTGGAATGGCTGGAAAAAAGACATTTGTAAACCATGGCATCAATTACGTAAAAAAACATTAGTTTGATGATAGAATGGTGAAATGGGTGTATTGGACAGAGCGATCCATTAAGATAGTGAGGATCCATCACCGGCAGACAAGATGGCTATCAGCTACCTGGGAATGTGACCAACGAACAACTCATCTCCATGATTAGCCCGGAGATTACATATGATCACATGATGTCCGTGCATGCAATTGATTCAAAGACGAATCAAGTCAGAATGACATATGACTGATAACCGTATGATATGAAAATGGTTTCATTATCAAGTGTATTCCATCTTGTGGTTGCCACAGCTATATCTTCTTCTACACAGTGGTGTAGTGGTTCGGGCCTCCGACTAGCGGTCAGAGGATCCCGGGTTCGAATCCCGCTGCTGGCGTGAGACTTCGGGCAGGTCTCTTTGCCTCACTGGCCTCTCTCCACCCAGGTGTATAAATGGGTACCGGTCGGAAGTGCTCAGATTGTAGCACTGAATGAGCAGCTCATCTGAGTTCTACTGAAAGGTTTCAGGACAGACTGAGGTTAAAGTGTAAAGTCGGATGAGAACCTCTACCGTTGTTGATATCAGACTATAAACCCAAACTTTAACTTTAACTTTGTTTTGATTCCAACTCAAAAACCAAGCATAAGCTCATCAATACATATCCATCACGATCAGCTTAGATTTAACCAACTTCCTTTATAGGCCTCAACTACCTTGTCAATTTCATGCTGTTTTTGGCTGTAAATTAATTTTTTTCTGTCATGGTGCCTGGGCACACCCAAAAATCACATCACAATCCAGCCACTGTTTTGAGTCCTTATGTGCAAGGACACCTCCCCATTTCTTGATGCTGTCGAAACATTTTGTATGACATACACACCAGGGAGAACACATATTACCAGTATCTACTGTTTCTTCTACTGGTGTAGGTTAGCTTCCGTATTGTGGTCTCATATAGCAAAGACAGGAGGAATCGACATATCATGTTACTGCAGTCACAAACAAGAGGAAGGGCACCAATTCTTGCTACAGTTCCATGCATTCCGTGACAGCACTGGAAGCATTCAAACGACACTGTTTGTTGAGGTATATATAGGCTGTCATGATGGATCATGAAATTATCCAGAGCTGGCCTAAACAGGCAAATTCTTCAACCATCAATTTCTCAAAACTCCTGTCCTTACCAAAAGAACTTTGAGTTGTATCCACAGCAGAAGTAGTGACATCGTCAACCGAGAATTAACTGGGTCTATCTGCATTTTTTACTTGACCCTAACTTCCTGTGCTTATAAGGGACTAAAAGCACAGGGAATTTGGGTCAAGCTAAAAATGCAGTTAGACCCTGTTAATTCTCGGTTGACGAAATGCTGATGCCATGTTTGAAGTAGTTCTTTACTGTGTCACACTTTGGTTCAAAATTGATGAGCAAACTTTATCTAAAACAGATTAAGGTTCACAAAACCCCTGGAACTTTGAAAATGTACAAGTGCACAAACCACACTTTCACAATATGTGGCGTTTAATAGCGATAAAGCCATCATTAAAACGAGCTGTTAAGACTCTCAATCCATTAAACTGGCATTAAGATGCAAAATGAGACATCTGTTTTAGCTTTATGAAGATTTCTTACAAATCGTTTCACCTCAAGTTTGTCAAGTCATCCGTGTACTGCGTGGTATAATCCTTGGAAGATGTACAGAAGAAATGTTGACTTGAATATGGAATGAACCATAACATAATTGTGACTTATGGCAAGTAGAATGTCAAATTAGAGGCAGATAATTACTATTTCAACAGCAGTTACGACCCAACATCATCTCTAACTTCACAAGTGTTCAAGTATGACTCAAATAATTCACAATTTGAACGTTAATAAGAGTTTTAATGGGGTTAGTGAACAATCCAATGTTCTGTATTCAAAACACGTCTTTCACTTTGATTTAATAGGTGGCACCACTCACTAATTGGTAAATGTGACGTTTCTGCCATTCTCATCAACAGGAGTTGCAATAATTCAAGGAAGAAGGGAAGGATTTTGTTTCTTAGAAGATTGGGATTCTTTGATGAGAATTTGGCCTTGTCTGCCAATGAATGTTTCACCAGTCAAGGGTTAATAGCCATGGGTACTACTCCAACATCCACAGCATAAGGAGCTCAGGAATACAGGGTATGTACGTGGTCTAGTTCGCCTTAAGCTGACCAGGATTTCCAATACAGTGGCAAATACAACTGTGCATGACTGCACAACAATTTCCGCCAACATTTCCCTGATCCAATGTGGGAGGAAAGCATCAGGTCCGCAGTTGTAGCCAATAATCACGGTAATTACTGTGACTTCTCATCACGCTGGCGGCCAGCCGTTTCTTGGATTAGCTGACGATTGGTCGGCGAGGGGGTGACGCTCTCATCGAACGTCTGCTCCATGATCAACATTGTAACCTTGTCACATCAAAGCACAACATCAGCAAATCATATTCGATCACTTGTATTGAGGGTGACGAATATAGGACAGGTCATTTCATTTAGGGCTTCAACGGTAACTGCAGATACATGATATCTGCCTAAGACGGAGATCCAAAGAAAATGTGATGTAATACAAGTCAGGTATAGGGGAACCTTCCCAGTTTCAAGCTCTATACCAGAGTGCAGCAGTTGCCTATCAAGTTGTATTCCAGTGTTGCAGTTACCTTTCAAGCTTATGTCGCTGAAGCAGTTGCTTTCAAGCTCTCGATGCCACTGTAACAGTTGCCTTTCAGGTCTATGCCACTATAGCATTGGCCGTTCAAGCTCCATCACTGTAGCAGTTGCCTTTCAAGCTCGATGTTGTTGAAGCAGTTGCCTTTCAAGCTCTATGTCACTGTAGCAGTTGCCTTTCAAGCGCAGCCACAGTAGCAGTTGCCTATCAAGCTCTATGTCGCTGATGCAGTTGCCTTTCAAGCTCTATGTCACTGTAGCAATTGCCTTTCAAGCTGTAGTCACTGTAGCAGTTACCTTTCAAGCTGTAATCCATTGTAGCAGTTAGTGATCACTCGAGTTGCCTTTCAAACTGTAATCCACTGGAGCAGTTGCCTTTCAAACTGTATGACACTGCAGCAGTTGCCTTTCAAGCCGTAGCCATGTAGCACTTGCCTTTCAAGCTGTAATCCACTGGTGCAGTTCCCTTTCAAGCTCTACGCCACTGTACAGTTGCATTTCAAGCTGTAGCCACTGTTGCAGTTACCTTTCAAGCAGTAGCGACTGTAGCAGTTGTCTTTCAAGCTGTATGACACTGCAGCACTTGCCTTTCAGGCTATAATCCACTGGAGCAGTTGCCTTTCAAACTGTATGACACTGGAGCTGTTGCCTTTCAAGCTATAATCCACTGGAGCAGTTGCCTTTCAAACTGTATGACACTGGAGCTGTTGCCTTTCAAGCTATAGTCCACTGGAGCAGTTGCCTTTCAAACTGTATGACACTGGAGCTGTTGCCTTTCAAGCTAGTCCACTGGAGCAGTTGCCTTTCAAGCTGTCAGCCAGCGTAGCAGTTGTTTTTCAAGCTTTCTGTCACTGTAGTAGTGCCTTTCAAGATACCTATGCCACTGTAGCAGTATGTCATACAACAGTATAAAAGCTGGGGAGCACGTGCTTGCATGTAAGGCACATGGAAACCAAGGCTGCTACAGAACAGCTGGCACTCATGGCAAACCAGCTTAAGGTCATTTTGGAAGACCTCCAGCTTAATGCATTGATGGAAGCCGACAAGATCTGGGTTAAGTACCAACTTGGTCCAAGTCGAGGGCCGTGAAGTGAAATGGTGAAGAATGTAACACAAAGTCAGAGCTGCTCAACAAGCCATTAACAAGTGTCTGAGTAATGCCATTAGGTTTCCTGACCACTGGTTGTCATTATGACAAGTGGCCTAACAATTTAATCTTGCCTCTCAGTCTTCTTCGATCCAACATAAAGCCGTTGGCGGCCCGTTAACACAAAGGAGAGGGACACGGAGAGAACATGCAGAGAAGGTGGAGTTGCTTCACCAAGGTGTCAAAATCATAAAGGATCAGATCCTCTCTGATCTATTCGTGGTTATTGTCACAAGCAGTTCTATATTTGGTTCTTGTCATTAGCAGTTTTAGTTTTGGTTCTTGTGATAAGCAGCTCTATTTTTGGTTCTTGTCATAGCAGTTCCAGTGTCTTGTCATAAGCAGTTCTAGTGTCTTGTCATAGCAGTTGTCCTAGTGTTGGTTCTTGTCATAATCAGTTGTTCTAGTGTTGGCTCTTGTCATATAAGCAGCTCTAGTGTTGGTTCTTGTCAAGAGCAGCTCTAGTGTTGGTTCTTGTCAAGAGCAACTCTAGTGTTGGTTCTTGTCAAGAGCAGTTCTAGTGTTGGTTCTTGTCATGAGCAGCTCTAGTGTTGGTTCTTGTCAATAGCAGCTCTAGTGTTCGTTCTTGTCATAAGCATCTCTAGTGTTGGTTCTTGTCATAAGCAGCTCTAGTGTTCGTTCTTGTCAAGAGCAGCTCTAGTGTTGATTCTTGTCATAAGCACTTCTTGATGGATTTGAACCCATGACTTATCAATTCTGGCACCCTCAGCAAAAGTGTCAGGTAGGTAACACCATGGACATTTACTGGTTCTTCTGTCTATGTATGTAGCTCAGTGTTTGTGTCTCTTGTTGGTCTGCCAGGTTCTGATGATGTATTGCCATTGGCAAGGTTTAATTACTGTTCAATGTAGCTGGCTCTGCAAAAGCTTTGGATCAGGCAAGATGGATAGAACTAGAACCAGTTTTGGTGTTGGAGATTCTGTGAAATTGAATTCAACTTGTCACAAACCATTGACAATCTTTTCCAACTTAATAAACTTAAACAGGTGGCAGAATTGGCTTTTTCGAGAAAACAAGATTTCAAGTGCTTGAAAAACTTCCCTCAACCAGAATGAAATCTCATTTTAAAACCGATTTCACGATGGATTCGACGCTGCGACTTTACGCCAGAGCAACAAACTCGATAACGAGTAATCGTGTCAGCAGATTGAAAGAAAGGATGACGATGATGGAAGTTAAACGAGGCGGAGGAGGAGGGAGCGAGATCAATGCTACACTCTCTAATCAAGATCATTTGATAAATTTTCCACCTGATAACCATTGATTCATCTTCAATGGTAATTAATTGAAATTCTATATCAATATTTCTCCAATTTCACCAGCATTTTACTCTCCGCCCATCACACGACATTCAGGTGTCAGCTATTGGAAAACTCAATCATGGAAACATTTTCACACATTCACTCCGACGTGAAATTTTCCACTACAGATGATGTTTTTCCACTTGATCAGAGCTTACAGCTTCTTAATGGCAAATAACTGGAAATCTACGACGATATTTTGACAATGGCCATTACTTCACTGTATGTCTTCATTCCATGATACATCTGACACTAGTGGAGCGTGAACACAGCAAACAGGCTATGATTACCAAACTCCATCAACATTTTCCACAAGATAGCTTTGGTAATCATGATGAAATCCAACGAGCTGAAAACATCTGGAAGGCAATTCTGTTGATTCGTAAAACTTCAAATTCAAAGACAGCAGGAGAGGAGCAAAAAGTTGGAGTCTGAGAATTTATCAACCGTAAAACCTAACTTCAAGGGCGTCACTTTTCCAAATACTTTAAACTACTTCACTCCGCTAGAATTCACTATCAAACATTTGCACAACATTTTGAAATGCTTTTAGGCGACTCCGTTGTCAAATTGGCAGCCATATTGCCAATAATTCTAGTGAATTATCAATCTCTTGCCATCAATTGTACTAACGTCGTTATTTTCCACTTGAAGAGTTTTCATAGTAGATTTTCTTGCACTTTAGGGCTGATGGTAAATTTCTGACTCAAATGGAATGAAATCCAGCATGATTGGGTAATCATCGCGAGGAAATGGAGGCAGACTGTTTCAATAGATTGAAAGTCAGGCTGCAGAAAGGCGTTCACATGGATTCACAACCTCTCATTAATTCCAAATTCAATCCATGACTGCAGCGAAAAATGATAATTAAATGAAGTGACATGGAAATGAGAGTGGATGTTTTCTGCAGGACTTTGATGGTAATGGATAGGTTTAGATTGCAGATCTTTGGATGCAAAGTATGGAATTAATTTCTCTTCTTTGTAAATTGACGCCATTACAGGCACTGCGGGTGTGATGCAGGCGTCAACTTCTACCAGCCTACAGCTGAACTGAAGCTCAAGATAGCAGCACTGGCTTCACAAACAAAGATGTCGATCTCTACCAGTGGGAGAGGGAGGTAAACAGACTTGCCCACAGTCTCACGCGAGTGATGAATGACTTACATGTATATCACAGATGCTGAGGCACTGAACCTAATGTAGTAGGAAACTGGACTCCCCAATAAAATCTGCTTTATTGGCTCTCTTCTCAACGTACCTAATGAGGAATTCAACTGATCACCTTCTCAAGAGGTGACAAAAGTCAATGTTACCACAGTGCCACTTTGACAGCGCTATAGGATATTCGTCACCTGGTTTACTTGAAAACCTGATCCATATCCGCTTTTTATCAATACACACAGTACCAATCTATCCAAACTCATCAATAGTAGTGACAGGCGTCAAACCGTCATCACAAGTGTTGACAAGTTTTCCTTCAGCACGTCAACTGCCTGTCAATTATCAATTAGCTAATTGACCTGGTGATATCAGAAGGCAATTCATATTAGCATTGATATTAATTCATTCACCAATAAATATGATTGAAGTTCTATTGACATCAAACCCTTTAAAACTCTTTCCGTCTTGATGTAAGGAGGGATGGATAGGTTAACTCCCCAACTTGAACTCAGTGGGTTGCTCTGGAACTGCAGAGAGCTGTGCTGATGCCCTAGGCCTACCTGGAGACAGGTCACATCCATCACATCCATCATTGGGGTTCTGATGAAAAGCCTCGGTGCAATTGGTGCATCACTTAACAATACCTTGCTAATCAATGATTTCAACTAAGTGTTTGTTAAATACTAATTACAAAACGTACAAATTCTCCATTAGAACGACGGATGATAATTCAAAAGTGAAGCATGGAACCATCATCTAGTCAAATATCTGCAGGATTTTTAGTCCATCCCATGGAAAGACATGCTCAGGATAGAAAACCCTGATCCAAAGCTTTATCACTCTCGGTGCCATGGGTGCTAACATAAGCAGTTAGAAACCCAAGGATTGGTTAAGCTAGAACCAGATTGATGGAAAGCCAATTGATGTATACATGCAATAAGCTCTACTGGGACAAGTGCATAGAAACTACATGAGGTAAAGAATGTGGTATTAGCTTCGTTCAGAGGTTTTCGATAGGGGAGATCAGGGGTAGGATTTGGAATCTCACACAGCAAAAACTCGGTTGTAAAGTGAAATTGGCAACCCTGAAAGCTGGAATGCTACACTAATAAGCTTGGGAAAGCAAATCCAATGTAGGCTAAATGTATCTTTCTGTGAAGAAGAGGATGAGTATAAGCCCATGTTTACTTGTGGTATGGTATAGCAAGCAGCTCGCTCACCACATAAAGCTCAGATTTAACACCAGTTTTATAGCTGCACATTATGTTGAAACATAACCAGGAAGGTCCCATGAGATTTTTAAATGCAACGTTTCCTAACTTCATCCCCTGCTCCTGGACAAGGAAGCACAACTTGTTTCATCATTTTGATACAATATTACACTTTATTCCCTTAAAATTGCTGCCCTTTACAAGCCCTCTACAGGCCCTGCGGCAGCTCAGGGTAGGAGGGCTGGGCACCTGAAGACACAGTCACAGAGTTAGACCACTTGAATAGAAACTATATACACTGGCTGAGTGCCATTTAAAACCCATTTCCTATATACAACTGGAGGCTGTTCTCACGAGAATTTCTTCAACATGGTTCACTTCTCCCAAAGTTACTGCTCAAATTTACCTAATTCATGATATGCCATAACACGCCAGGCTTTTTTTTGCCTAGAGCTCCCCTCATTGATGAGATGTTTACCCATGGACCATTCAGACACCAGGCAAGTCCCCAACTGCAGTCGAACTACATGTATTAAAGATATAAGCCACGCTTTCAGAATTCCCTTGGCTTTTACAACATATTATTCTACAGAACACCCAAAACATTGACACACATTTTATGCAATCTACATCAACTTAAAGACTACATGTCATAGACAATTAAGAGATAAAGTGACAGGGAATTACCACTGAATCAATAGATAAAGATGCTTAATCCAATGGTAACCAGAGTTGATATGCAGAAAACACTTGTATGCCATAAAGTACAATACATGTTTATGTCAAGATATACCGCGGACTACTTCAACATCAGACGGCAGAAAAAAAGATAATAGTACAGTCTCGACTGCATTTGTTTTTGATGTAGATGTCCTAGGGGGGCGGTACGACTATTAATGCTGCTTTGAACAAATATGTTCACCAATCAAGTAATGCACATTTTCAATTACGTGAAGTGCTGACAAATACCTCTTAACAATAGAAATGTTTTAACCATGTTGTCTTTTCCTAGATTAGACTTTAGTTATACATTAATAGTGTTTGCATTAGTAAGTGTTGATAAAGTGCAAACACTAGAGGACTGCACATGTTGATGGAATGTTAAAATTGAATATAAGAACAATATCAGAATGTCATTAATTGGATTAAAGTTGACACAAATTGGTGATTTACCTAGTGTTGAAATACAATTTTGATGGATTTTCATTTTTGTAAACAAATTAAAATGCACTTCGTCCAAATTAAAATGGATCACTTAAAATCTCAGGATAGGAAATATTCCAAGGGCTGACCCTGTCCTATCCTACTCCTATGGTGAGTGGTATGTATGTGGTAGGCTCAAAAGAAACCCACATATGACGGACAGGGAAAACCAATAACAGAAACCATTTGGCTACATAAGTAGGAAATCATGTCAGATGAAGAGATTTCCTGGTCAATCAGTCCCAGATCTTACAAGTTAATGGACTTCACTATAAGTCAATCAAATACACCATTTATCATTCAGAAATCATCGGAAAGTGATAAAATATATCCAAGAAATCAATTCACTTCATGATGCTGCGTCAATATACTCGTAACTGCTCACAAATGGTTGGCGTTCGATGCTGAATTTGATGAGTTTGGCTTTAGTATAATCCTCGTTACCAGGTAGGTATGGATTCAGAAAGCTACCACCGGCCGCAGGGGAACTAAAGTCGCAGATGGGAAAATTGTTCAGATGCACAAGATCATGATCGAGTATTGTGTACAAATGTGTGACTTTTGGATCAACTTGACGAGACTTGGATCTTGCATCAGATAGTGAGACTGTCGGTGCCACAGCACAGCAAGCCCTTCTTTGTCTTGCAGCATGCTCAGGAGGACTGTAACACTGCCCTCCCCAACTGCATTGATTTTCATTACCAAGACTATAAGAGTTAGTATTTCAAGATTCACTGGGCAACAAACTGAACTTGAAGAGAGTTTAGAGCAATTTCAACGTTACATCACATTTAATCAAACAGTCTATGATTCCATCTATTTGTCCTGTGCATATCTAACCAATTTTCACATTGCAAAAAAGACGGAAAAAAATGTTCGTACATTTCAAATCGAAGCATGAATATAAGAAAAGAAAAAACAGAAATAAACGACAATAACCTATTAACATGAGGTGGGGACAAATGTTTTAACGGGTTAGTTCATCCACGAAACACAAAACCACACGGATCAAAGTCTCCAGCTGCAACCAGTCAAACTGCTCAGACAAAGTTACGACACTTGGACCAAGTGGTACAACCGAGTTCATCTCTAGTCCTAGCACACTAAAATATTAAGGATTTGTTAGTAGTCATATCAGAAAGTTCACTTTTTAGAATTGTTCTGGATATTGTGAAAGCGTTTGATTTCAAGTGGGAAGAACACGGTATAAAAGAAAAGAATAAATTAATCATAACTCTCCATATGTAAATCATGCCACCAACGAACTATAATGACTGTTTAAACAGTTATAGTTCTTGAAATCCAGGTTCTGAAAATATTCTTTTTGAACTGCACAGAACTAAAACACATGAAGACAAATTTATGCAATTTAAATGAGTTTTAAGAGATAGCATTTAAATCTGTGTAGAAGTTTAAACAAAGTATGAAATCAATAGTTGGTCCATCTTGACTGAGCCGCCTTAACTACTGCTCATCATCAAGTTTAACTTCATGTATTCTATTTAATGAGTTGCAACCGAGAACTCTCGTTTATTTCACAAATCAATGCTTTTCAAAAGCTGGCCTGACCCGATATCGTTTCTGACGGGAAGCCAAGTACTTTGTGAAGCATGAAGACATCTTTCAAGTGCCCTTGGATTGGTGTGGAAGATATATATATAGGAGTGCAATGACTACAGTGAAATATGGCTACAACAAGGGAATGTTCAAGTAATCAATGGGAAAATTGAAATAAATGTGAGATGCGTCGTGTCTGCAGTGAGTGGTTGGACATTTCAAACAGTCAGGATCAATCCTTCGGTACTTATGGTGACAGTCCAAAGTCAAGTATCAATATCAATATGGATGTTCTATGTACATTGGTTGACAAATGTTGGAGGGGACTGGAGGCCAGCAGCAGATTCAAGGAAGCCCCATCATTTTGTTGAGAAAACCAGTCACAAAACCGGTGACTTCTACCGGTACACTCCAACACAAACTCCGGACACGACGCATCCCAAGCAAAGCAAATAAAAGCTGAGCAGTTTAACTGTGATTGCAACTTAACAGTGTACAAAAGACTACCAAGCCAATCTTAAATGATTTAAACAGTAATACCAACTCATGGGAACAGACAGCTTCAAATAGTCTTGCTATCCGCTCCAAATAGCCTTGTCATGTGAGTCATACATCAATGGTTCAGGAAAGCCAATACTATCTGTTCCCAGAGGTTAAATATTGACCACTTCAAACGAGCGAGTTGACTTTTCTAAACCAGAGAATGACGACTTTGACAAGAGAAAGATGACTGTTCCAAACAGGTGGACGTTCACACCTCCAAACAGGGATACTGGTAACCATGTTAGGAGGAGTGATACACGGGATGTTTGGAGCAATCAACGGCTGAGGGTCTCAACCCAGCCCGCCACGCCTACCATTTACAAATGAACATCAAAGATTTAGAGAGACTCGAAGAAAAGAAAAACATCCACAGAGAACTGAAGAACTGATTCCTCACCTATCACGCCTGTGTTTCTTTTTCTTCTTCTTATCCTTGCGGCTCGGAGACGGACTTTCGGAGCTGGAACAAGAAAGGGTAAACAGGAATCAATAGAGACATCACTGGTGTTAGCTCGGAGCTGGGAGGTGCATTGGTAGAATGATTGGGCTTCAACTTCTTAAGACGCTGCTCCATGCACATGAGACTTTTCTCACATGTGTTGGCTCTCAATGGGCAATCCACCGTTGTTGGTTTTCTTACGACTGAAACTACGACACAAACGACTGCCCGTAGCTTCTATAGTTGAGATGTACAGAGCCAACCCTCTGAGCTAGTTCTCGGTAGGTTCTGGAAAATGTTGCCGAACGGGCTCAAACTGTGTGCGAACGGACTGGAGGTAGTGGCAACTTTTTACAGTCCTTTTATGAACTTCATGGACGGGCTCGGACGAGAAGGGTGCTCCAGCACTTCGAGACATTATTTGGCCAACATTACACGTTTTAGCCCATTTTACGATTTTTTTAGGACGGGACAGGACGTTTTGAGAACTAGCTCAGTGTGACAGCACCTTTATACCCTTCAACTGAAATGAAAGCTTCAAGATCTAGCAAAGAACACATCTGATAAAGTATACCTTGAACATACACATCGGCAGAGAAGAACAAGCGACATGGGAAAACTGACTCTTGTTGTGTTTCAGTTTCTGTTGCATCCAGTTTCCAAGAAACTAGAACCATTGTATGAAGGATGAAGGGTCCTATGATCCCCTCTCACCAAGATAATGTTACA
>NMRB01001372.1:0-19094 GCA_002633025.1 Notospermus geniculatus
CAGAACTTAGCGTGGGGGTACATTTACGTCATTCTTCTGTTCGCAAAGACTTCATCTATCTACCTTGTTGTTTACATTGCCGTGGAGCGGTAAATAGCTGTTTGCAGGCCATTACAGGCTGCCGCTGTTTGTACAAAACGCAACGCATACATTGGTATCGCTTGTATACTTATCTCTTCTTTAGTATACCGTGTCCCATTCATATTGAGTTATAGACTCAATTATCTTTACGACACTTGTGTTGGAAGGATGCGGCCGTATACGACCATGTCGGAGTTATACAGCAGCCCTGCATTCTCTATCGGTTACATCTGGGGTCTAAGTATACTCATAAATACTTTGATCCCATTCTTTAGTCTACTATTTATTACCAGCCGTATCGTCATAACTCTGCGAGTACGACGAAGGAATGAAATGAAAACCAATTTGGGAACCCCGCGGACGAATAAGGTTGATACAGCTACTGCTATGGTACTGGGAGTTTTAATAGTCTTCCTGGCCCTAGAGGCACCTCGGGGGTATTGCAAATATCAAACACATTTCTGAAAATCCTTTTTCCGTCATTGCTGTTGGGCATGTGGCATGGTATTTGGTCATGCATTTCCCATTTTCTGCACCAAGTGAATTCTTTTGCGAACATTTTCATATACAGTGTTACAAGTAGGCGCTTTAGAGCTGGTTTAAGGGGACTGTTTCGTTTCCCATGTACCCAGCGGAAAGTTTAGGCTTTCTTTAATAATGAATCTTTAAAGTGGTCGCGAACCGGCCAAAAAAAGTTGGCACCCGATCATTTTCACCGGCCACGAAAATGGAACTTCCGATTTCCGCCCCCGGCTTCTGAGCATGCGCAGTACGCTACCTTAACTGAGTTTGTCAACACTGACATGGTCGTGCAAACCGCAGCAGGCAGGATGCCGAAAAGAAAAATGAAAGAAGGGAAAGGGCGGCCTAAAAAGGTAGCAAATGCCAGCCAGCGGCTGTGGATTTGTCCAGAGACGTTATCGAAGTGGCTCATAATAAAGAAAGAACTCGGTTTGAAAGACAATGAGGAGGTTGTTTGTATGTATGGCATCATTATCATATTGCCGGACGACGGCGGATCTCGCCGCCAGTGAAACGGCAGCTAATTCTGGGGTTTCCGAGAAAAGACCAACATGCCTGGCAAGCCGGCCTCATCGTCATCAATGGTGTCTCGCGTGTCGGATTGAACACTCTGAGGCGTAAAAATATCCTCGAAAAACCCCCGAAATCGAGGGGAAATCGTGACTTGGTGAACCGGTGGCGTCCATCTTGTTTTGACAATCAGCTGTCAGCTATCTGAACTTGCCCAATCAGTGATCGCGTAGTAAATTCCACAGTAAGGACGTCACGTATGATTGACAGGCGCTCATTCATCTCGTCTTGAGACGGGCGTTGCGCGGAAAAATGAAAATGAAACTGTCTCGCTCGTCCGGGCGGTTCAGGACCACTTTGATAACATTCAAAACAAATTCTCCCCTGCTGTTATGGAGTGCAAACGTGCAGAAAATCGAAAAGCCCTGCATAAATATGGGTGGAGCGGAAATACAGTGTATCTCTCGTAAATACTCGTAAACGCTAACCAATGAATCTCTTACAAGGAATATCTTAAGTCTAGATTGCAAAATAAATCTGTGCCGAAAATTATTGTTCAAAACATTAACTTTTTTCGTATTGAAATGACAACTTGATCAAGCTTATCAGCGATACAATTGAGGAACGTATGTGCAACAAACTGCTAATTCGTGAGTTTTTACAATGGTTTGGTTCGCCTACGACAACTCTTAACGATAGTTACTTCCATTCTTAAAAAGCCTACTCGGACAATAGGCGAATCAGTCCTAAACATCGTCGTAGGCCTAACCCATCCTGAGAATCTCAGGTCATTAAAGCGGCGAATCCACTCTCGCCATTTGGGCGTGAGACGGGGTTGCGGTCCCTTGCGATCGCCTTATATGACTATCGGAAGTCCTTGTAAGGTAACCGCAAGGGAAGACAACCGCGTCTCATGCCAAAATCGCGACAGTGGATCACCCGCTTTACGGTCGTACCCTCCCTCAATGCAACCTCGTCCCCAGGGGTTTTGTTCGCTCAGACAACCTCGGACCTAACTCGCTCACTAACCCCTGGAATCACTTTCTCAAATCACCAGAATCTGGTGATTTCACGGAAATTGCCGAAGCCGAGTGCCGAAGGTTGTAATTAATATTTATAGTCCTTTTTTCCACACTTACTAATTTAATCGAGTACAGATCGATGAAATTAACTACTTTCAATGTCGAAAACATAAAGGTATTGCTGAAATAGGCCCTGGTTTTTGTTTAAGTTTTAATTATTTTGAATACCGAAGCCGAAACTCCTCACAGCGCCACCTATCTTCATTCTCCGACACTGAGTAAGTGACTTCATTTCATCAACAAAACACACCGAAATAAGAGTTTTCTGTGCCTGTCACTAAATGAATCGACATCTGTTAGCACTCTTAGACTAGTAATTTTTATAATAAGAGATAAAATTTTGGTTTAGGGGTTGAAAGCGAATGTTTGATCGAGTCAGTTTTCCGTCATGCATCACTGTGTACAAAAATGTACAGACGGATATGACTCGATTAAATAAGTAAAATTGCGGTTGATCGGGCGTTATATACTTACCTGCATCATCCGTTCGTCTAGATGTGTTTCGAATATAATATCCATTTAGATTGTACACGGTAAAATCCCTTGATTGAACCACAAAATGACCAGATCTTAGCCGAACTGAGGGCACGCATGATGTTTACAAAAAACTGCAAACACACGTGCTTTGTTACTAATAATAGTCACGATTGTGTGACATCACTTTCTTCTACTTCGGGCGACCAATCACATGCCGGAATTCAGATATGAGACCAGGGGTTTGTAAATGTCAACCCAGAGCCCAGGAGCGCACAAACCCCTGGGTACGAGGTTGCCCTCAATGCCCTGAGGACATCCACCTCGTTTCGGTGGGGAAGAGGGACATTCCCTCGTGTGTTACCGACTGGCGAGTACTCAGTGTGTACTCGCCAATCGATAATTCACAAGTAAACCATGCAAAGCAGTGGGGGAATGCCACTTGATGTAATAGACACACATCGCGCCTAGTGCTACAACGTCTGCACATAGATCTGGTGTTACGAGTTACCGGATACCAGGCTCATAGCATTGTATCTCATTCCATTAATTTATGCACGCTGTCGAATAACAGCTGCCCCAAACACATGAACTGGACCATACCTTCGTGTTCTGATCCCATTGGTACGTCCTCTTTATCTAAATAATCCCTGAGAATCATGTTGACGCGAAGTTAATTCAGGAACAATCAGAAACTCAGCGAGTTTGTCAGCGAATCGAGAAATTTTCACAGATGCCATTTTGGGATATGACCAAGACGGGATAGAAGCTTCGCTGTGATTGGCTGGATTCGGCGGAGTTCCGTACTCCGCTGCTTCCCCAACGAAATGGCATGGATGTCGCCAGGGTCTGAACCAAGCGCGAGTTGGGGAGCCAGTTGTGAAGACCCTGGGTGCGAGGATGAGGCCTAACCGGGCTGTTGTGAAAACTCAGTATTGTCTGTAGGTACCTGTAACCAGCCAGAAGAAAGAATATCTTGGTCTCTTTTGTTTTCTCCCATTACCGTATTTCGATTCCGTCAAACTGACTTAAAAAGGAACTCATGCTTCACTAACCAAGAGGCCAAGTACCATCAAAGGTGAAATACAAGTGCATGCTATTTCATCTCACCTGGGTGAGCTTATATGTAAATGTAATACCATTCAGGTGTAGCAGAAGATTTTCATGCATGATTTTCCCCTAATCGCGCGTGACTGTCAAAACCGCAAGAGATTACTAGTAACCTAAACCGTTATTTACGAATCAAGCGTTTAGCTGCGCGTGGTCTCCGCACACACGCGCGGTTAACCATTCAATTTGAGAACAAAGGAATTAATATGGTCACGCATGATTCAATCAAAGTGTCAATCACGTGAGTACGGATAAACGAGCGACCATTTCTACATATGCGCTTAAACCCACGGTTATGCCTCGGCGGACGAGTCCTGGGGTCATATTTGTTAAGCCTTCGCAACTTCGCGTGCGCGCAAATCTATTGTAAGGCAGTCGGTGAACAATAGGGCATGTGCAGCCAAACAGTTGACTTGCTTGCGCGCAAAGTTGCGAAGGCTTCGTGAATATGGCCCCTGTTTAGCCGCGCGACTTGACCACGCAGGTTGAAAAGACAATAGCGCTTCGTAAATAGGGCCCTAAGACTTCGCATCCAAACCTTCTTTCCGAATTAATTCGTGCGTTTTTTTTCGTCTTGTCAGAAATCCTGCCTTGCCGTTATCAATGACGTATACAAACTGGCGTCAAAAAATCCGACGCACTTGTTACGTCTGTTGATTTTGCAAACAGTTCCTACCAACCCTTCTTGTCATTTGCAACAGTTGTACTGAGTCCCAAGTTTGCTTGTACATGTATAAATCGTGACGTTTAATCGGTTAACTCCCACCGAACACATTAAATGACGTCATCCATCCTAAATGATGACAGCATGTTTTAGACGGATGTGGGCGGAGCACCGGAACGTGTGGTGCCATCTGCCAGCGGATTATGTTACTATTCCTTGCATATCTTGTGGCTTGCAGATGGTGCCATGACAAAAACAAGTCAGTTCATGGGCAGCTGAAGGGAAAACAATGTCTCATTTTCTTGTGCGTATTTTTACAATTTCTAGCTATGGTAAACACCAACCGACAAACAAATACGTGCAGTTTGTTTGTTAAAAACAGGGTTTATTTAGTGTACGCAAGAATTCTGAATCACAGGCTGTGGCCGAGTTGCTAGAAGAACGTAATCCATGGATGGGGCATTACAGGGCTGCCAACCAATTCGTCCCCTTAGAAAGTGACATCTGCTAATGCTACTTCACTTATAAACCTTTTGTTATCGATTACGACCTTTTCTTAAGGCAACTGATTTTGACATAATTCAAAGATAAAGTCATTTGTACGAATGGCTTGTTTTCCTACTTTCATAATATGTACACATTGAGCTGAAAGTAAATATCATTGGCGTTTCCCGAAATAACCATTTTTGATAGAATAGTCGACAGCCACAAGGTACTTCATCCGCGCTGCTCATTTTTGACAAAAATTACACTACGAGTACGACACTGGATTAGACGGATTATGCGCCACTACTGTCCCAAAAACACGTGGGCTACGTAAATGCCTAATGTGTCACCTGGGCTGTGTTTGAAGGCCTGCGGTTTCAAGCTAAAAATTAAAACGACGCTGTACAATATTGCCATTACATATTCAGACGTCAGCTACACCCAGCGCAGTCTGCCAGGCGATGGACGTATTGAAAATGTTGCAGAATCTGCGGAAAAAAGCAAGGGGGAATCTAGCTGATTTACAGGACTGGTAATGTTTACAGAGGGCAAGTACAAAGAACTCAATCACCTCTTCACAGCTACGACATGAATTCCAGTCCGACTTAGCAGCAGTAGTTGAGAGGGTAGAAAACCTGTCAAAAAATAACTTGCAGTAGAATTTAAGCAAACGAATTCCCTCAAAGATCAGCTGCCTCATCGCCTGCCATCACGAAATGCAGCAGCCTCACCCAGGGCATCCACCAATATCAAGCCAGTAATCACGCAGAGTACAGGCACACCCAAAGCCCAAACAGTTTTACCCATTTACCGACGACGATATTGACGACGAAATATTGAGTCAGTCCTCACACTGGAGTTAGAGGCGGAATCTGACGCCTCTCGGTGTCAGTCGCAACATGCAAGTCAGGTACATGAAGAAGTAACCGAAGAGGCGTTGGGAATTATATCGACATAAAAACTAGACAGAACAATTTGCAAGCAAACTCATCCGTGGATTCTACTCATTCCCTATCGGGCCAATACACTGTACAAGAGGCAAAATTATCATTCCCTGTGTAAAATTGTTATACAAAAAGTGTGGTTGACAGTATAAACATTTCATTTTAAATAAACCATCACTCAATTATTTCTAACTCTGTTTCAATCTTCCGTTATTCACCTGTAAGATCAAAATGAACCTCCTCAACTGCTGCAGTGTCTAATTGACATCACTTATCCTGACTCGAAACACGTTCCAGATAAGGTCCATCAGTACAAATCCTGCTTCCGGATGACATCATTTGCTTCTAATGGGATCAGGGAAACCGGTTTCATGCCTATATTCAAAGTCCAAGGACAAAGGGGCCGAGGAAATAAGATGTTCTGTGGTATGGCTGGGATCATTTCACTATTACTGCATGGATTTCAACCAAACTTGGTATAATAATAGTGGTGGGGCCAGGGGACCTTCTGGTACCACCCATCACTCTGTTATGTAATCCCTAGCAACAGCATAGCAACCCCATTGTTCTGCAATGTTCCTGGGATCATTTCACCATTTCTGCACAGAATTTAACCAAACCTTGNTTGACTTGACAATTGATCCAATATTGATCATTTTCACCATAGAATCATCCCTGCAACTTTCAAATTCATAGCTTTTCTAGTTTTCCCAAGGATCACAAATCTTGGTCTCAAATGAAAATGAACAGCCCCTTTTCAGTTATTTTCATTAGAAAGGTGGTTTTTAACCACTTTTATGGAAATTATTCTGCACATGCCAGATACACCTTTGAAAAGGCCCTCTCCGGCCTATTGTGAGCTGTGTTGTCATTTCTACTTCACAATGAATGAGCAAAACCAAGTCATGGAAGGTAGTGGTCAGGCGGTCAATTTCCTACATAGGGTCATTTTTTTACACGGTCCGCTTGTGATACTCCATTGGGTAACTAGTGGTTGACTGACAGTAAACTTCATTGATCTAAATTCAATTTGACGTGTGTGGGTGAATTTCCTATCAATTGAGTGCAGGCCTATCACCACAAGCACACGTCAACACACAAAAAGCTAATGAATGGGCATTTACTCTGATCTCCTCAACAGGATAATGACAGCAAAGGACTGTGTCAAAGGTGTGTCTGGCATGTGCAGAATAATTTCGATAAAAGTGATTAAAAACCACCTTTCTAATTAAAATAATTGAAAATTCAAGATATGATATGAAAGCTCTCGATGAGAGGAATACACTCCGATAAAAATTGTCACTGAAAACCTGCAAATAAAAAAGTAGCCAAAAACATGACTTTACAAAATTCCTTCTATCAAAGGTAGATTTCACCGGATTTTCTGGACTTTGATATCATCAGATAGCCAGGAAAATTTGCTATCACATAATGTTAGGCTCAGTCTCCTACATCGCATTGGTTTGGAGATTTTCAAGAAAAACTGCTGCCCATTTACTTTTTTTCCATGAGTGAACACCATACACGCTCAGTACAAAAAGAACAACCAGGAAGTAAAATCCAAATCCAATATGGCCGCCCTGTTTTGGAAAATCTGGCAGCATTCAATGGAACTCACATGCCGAGTACTCTTTACCTGTTGAAAATATTGCTGTCAAAATGGGTGGACTAAATAGAAAAAACCTCGAACTTTATGATCCACATGTCGTTTGATCCTCAAAATGTACCATTTCGTGGGGATTACTAGTCTTTTGTTTCAACTTATTAGCTAATGAGTGCGTTCCAAGATACATCTCATTCAATTCCTTTTGACTTATAGACCCCGCAGGTGCCTTCATTTCCGTCATATATCTTGTACTTTTATGGTATTTTGACATCCTTTATTTACAACGCCTGGCCACGTTTCAAAAATTCAAAACGTTGGCTCGCCCTTAAACGACGATCCGAACACTCAGGCATTCACCAATCAGAAAGTTACTGCCATGGAACTTTACGCATACTACAAGATGATGACTCGAGGCCAGGCACCACATTTGTTTCAGAGATGCAGGGATTTATCACACCAGTTTTGAGTTGATATGTAGCCAAAATCGAAACGGAAAGGTAAATCTCACACCTCAAGTAAATTTCTTTGGATGCCATTGGCCAAATCCCGTCACATGATCTCCGAAAATTTCGATATGTCACCTCTGACATCGCAAACATGGGCCATATCACGAGATCTCACACCTCAAGTAAATTTCCGTGGATGCCATTGGCCAAATCCCGTCACATGACCTCCGAGAATTTCGATATGTCCCCCTCTGACGTCACAACGTGGGACATATCGTGATATGTCCCACGGCTGGGAAAACTGCATTGACGGCCATTTTTTGCCACTTCGGTGATTACCATGGCTGAAATTTCTATAATTAAGCAATTACTTTACTTTGTTCAGGGGCGAGTCAATCACACTTTAGTGTATGCCTCAACCAGCCAATATCATCAGCACAAGTTGTTTCGGCCTTGAAGACACGATTCGGCCTCTCAGCCTTTGCAGAGATGGTGCCGCGTTCAAGTGTACAGTGGCGCCGCTGTGTGACTCATGCGATTTTTTTCGTTCCTATACCAAGTTTAGCGTCGATTTTAACATGTTCCGGATTGATTAAACATTCATCTTCGGTGAAAATCAAACTAAGTACATTATGAACATAAAATGGAATATTTTTGAAACATTTACGGAACAATTGACCAGAAAAAGACAAGTTTGTACACTAAAAATCTGTTGACCTACTTTAGCAAGGCTATCACGTGACAGGTTTGTTTTGTCCGTACAAAACATGGCCGCCCGAATGGAATGATCATCATCGAACGCAATATTTACTCCCCGATTTCTCGAAATTTGCCACAATATTTGTGTAAGTATCGAAGGAATTCTATGAAATAAATATCCAAGAATGTATATCTGCTGTTCCTGTTGATTTGTCTGCCAGTACGGCTTATAATTATGTTGCCATTTTTTACACCGATAGGCCTAGCTAGGCTTACTGTTTTTTGGGAGGTTGTTCATGGTCCCCTGCATTCGTCTGCTTCTGCTAGGCCTGTAGGCCCTAGAAAAAAATGACTGCCTCCAGATTTTCCGTTGCCTCTGGGGATGAAATTTCAGAATTATTGTTTTCTAAAGCTAGCAAATCGACTGATAAGGTAGTCAGTAAAGCTAAGAAAGTGTTTGATGACTTTCTGGAAGCGAATGGACAATCGAGAGACTTCTCTCAGTTGAGCAAGCATGAGTTGAATGACCAGTTGCGTTTGTTTTTCGCCAGCGTTAAGAAAAAGCCAACCAAAGACGGTGAAGAGGCAGAAATCTACAAAGAAAAAACGCATTTGTTAGCCTGAAATATGGGCTTTCAAAGTATCTTCAGGATACAGTGGGCTATGATATCATGAATGATGAGGAATTCACGTCGTCAATTCAAGTGTATTTGGCAGTCCTAAAAAAACTGAAACAGTCCGACTTGGGGGCCACGAGTCATGTCACTATCCTCCAATTTCTGAGGAAGATATGGAACGGTTGTACTTACATGCCCATGTCTTCAACGCAAACACAGGATTGCAGAGCAAAGTCTGGTTTGAAATAATGTATTACCTCTGCCGAAGAGGACAGGAAAACATGCGTGACATGACGAAGGATACGTTTGAAGTAAAAAGTGTTTCATCAGGAAAGCGGTTTGTTCACCAAGTCAAGGATGAACTAACGAAAAACCACAACGAGAAGGACAAGCCTACTGATAGGAATGGTGAAGCTAGCATGTATGAATTACCTGGAAATCCAAATAGCCCCGTTTCATCGTTTAAAGTTGCATCCTCTGTGCAATGACTTGTGGCAGAGGCCACTTGATTCATACATGGAAGATGAACCCTGGTATTGCAACAGAGGAGTAGGGAAGAACACGCTCGCTGTTTTCATGAAAGACATTTCCAAAAGAGCAGAACTTCCCAAAATCTACACAAACCATTCCATCCGGGCAACTCATGTCACAACCCTTGACAATGCAGGCTTCGAAGCCCGTGATATTATGCGCAATGGCGGACATAAATCCGAATCCTCCATTCGCTCCTATTCGCACACCCTAACTGATGCCAAAAAGGCGTATTTCTGCCACCTGGTCAAAAAAACTCAGGACTTGATTCTGAACCAGTTGCTCAGGGATCAAATGCTATTGCCACTCCCACTGTACAACCAGATGCTGATCAACACTGTACAACCAGATGCTGATCAAAACTCGGGACTTGATTCTCAGCCAGTTGCTCAAGGATCAACCACTGCCATTGTTCAACCAGATGTTGGTTTGGATTTTGCTGAAGAAGTATCTGATTGGGAACTAGTTCAGAATGCAATATTGATATCACAACAAACAGTGCAAGATCCTTCTCGTTCTGCCCAGCCTTCAACAACTGCAATGTCACCATAAACATTGGTGGAAATGTTCCAAAATAAGAACAATATTGAGATTTGGAAATGAGACAAAAAATGTGTGATGATCCATTGATAACCTCATGGACATAAATATCCCAAGGTCTGAAATGAGAACATTTTCATGTTGGTGTTTGACTTTGAGACTTAAATTGTGGAAATGAAAAATCCAATTAATTTATAGAAGTTAAAAATGTTTCCAATAATTTTAGATGTTGACAGTATTGTTGTTATTAGAGTTGTCCTCTATTCACAACTGTTTGGAGCTCTAGACTGTCCGATGAAATATAGCACTACATATTAGGTAACAGGCTGGGTAATGTGTGCCAGGAATAGTGCCCATTTCATGGGTGTTATGCGAGTTTGATTGAGTGTCAGTTTTCTATAGGTATGTGGTCAAACCATTATTCAGGGTACGCATGCCATTGATTTTGAAAAGGCTTAGGCCCTTTTGAAAAAAGTTTCTCAGTTTGTCCATACTGTCACTCCAACAGTTCAGCTATTGTGTGGAGCCAGACTGTTGTTGAAGTGTCTGTGCAACAACTCTTTGACAACTGTTGTCGAGACTGTTGAATGGGATAAAGGTCTACTAGTGAGAGCCATGGCTGCACGCGAAGACAACGACGAGATGCTGTTACAAAGGCAGAGGTTGCTGCATTTTAGCAGGCCTGTTTAATTTAAGCCTGCCCCCACGGGCGATTTTTCGAGTGATTTTCTCGGTGACCGGCCTTGCGACCACAGCAGCGACTGAACATATTTTTAGTTTTTGTCGACTCGTTTGCGACAAATTCTTCATTGGTGTCGCGGATGACATCACTGATCGACCTCAAAGGTAATTATCGCATGCGACGTAGTAGTCGCATCTGTAGTCGCCCCCATTTTAGTCGCCCGTGTGCGCCATGCTTTAGGGCAATGATAATGCCAGGATTGGCGCATACCTTGGAGGTCGTGAGGAGCTGTCTGATCATGAGAGGCGAATTTATAGCCTTGGATACACTACATAAAACCCTGGGTTTTTTGCGTAATTTGCGCGTAACTTACGCGAGGCCGACAGGCGGCGTGTCTAGTGCAGCTTTTGTGGGGCATGGTAAGTTCTCTAAACCTAGGCCTGGTTTTTACGAGAGAAAATTGTCTTTACATAAGATAACGTAGCAAATGTAATGATAAGCAGTGATAAGAAGGCGGAATAAACAACTTATTTTTTCAAAAGGCGTGACAATGTCAAGGTCATGATGGGAAGCCAGCCAGCAGTAAAATTTGTAACCGCCTCCTCGTGAAGAGTGCACGCCAGCAGCGATCCTAACACCGGGCGTAGCAGTTAAGTTCAACTGGATTTTATTTTTGTAGTGTAGACGCCCACACCTAGTCTCAAAAACCCCGGGGATGTCTATTGTGTAAGTAGGGCTTGTACGGACAACCTGAGAAACTTGTTGTTTTTTTGAAAGGGCCTAAGCCTTTTCCAAATCAATGGCATGCATACCCTGAATAATGGTCTGACCACAAACCTATGTAGAAAACTGACACAAAATCAAACTCACATAGCACTATTCCTGGCACACATTACCCAGCCTGTTACCTAATATGTAGTGCTCTATTTCATCGGACAGTCTGGAGGTCCAAACAGTTGTGAATAGAGGACAACTCTAATAAGAAAGTTTGTTAAAGTTTGTTATTTTCTATGAATGTATGAAAGTTTGGGAATTTTTCATCCACCCGTATTTTACCGGATTCCGGAATCGCATTTTCTTACAGTGATTTTTAAATTGAGTGATACGGTCCAAATACCAAAGGTATCAATGCAAAAATTTCACACGTTCAACAAAACATCTTTAAATGATACGGTACCAAATTTCATTGAATTATAATGGACAGTTGTCGAGAAATCAAGATTTGAAGTTCGATGCGTTTTTTTGGCCCACCCGATATATCAGCCTCATCCTACACGAATTTCTGCGTTTCCTGTGAGTTTTTACAGGAGATTTGCGGATTCTAATTCTACCAGGAGGCACACAACCACTTTGGTCCCAGGGCTTGTGATATGGGTCTGACAAAATTCAAGCACACAGATCCTTAGGATTAGAGTAAAGGGAACAATAAATCCTCTTACGAGGGTGGAAATAAGGGCTACCTTATCCGTAACACCTGAACAATGGGACCCCTATTAGTCAAAGTCAGAAAGTAGAACTAGACATGTGCATATGCTCTAAACGAATGGAGAGGTGATTTAACCCCCTTTGCCAAAAATGACGGGACCATGGACAAATTCTGTGACAGCTTCTATCCAGAGGTTTATGGGCGAGGGATGCAAGGGGGAAAAGTTTTTTTAGGAGTTGATAATTCGGGAGTGAAGATCAGGTTAACATGATCCCCCATTCTCCAGCTGAAATGTGGATCCGGAATGAAGGAAAGAAGAGTGTCAGCTGAAAGAATTATAAAAAAAACGGCTACCGCTAGGCTACCTAAACGGCAGCCTCGCGGTAGCCCGCGTAGCTATGGCATTATTGATTAGGACCTATGGGAAAATTCCACAGCAGCACTGAAATCCCGTCAATGAAAAAAAGTATTCGAAAGTGTTTGTCAGCTAATCCAAGTCATTCACACAGGCCCAAAAAGAAACATATCCGTGGATATTTATTCACTTTTTCCTGCAATCGGTATACATACGAAACTGACGTTCGGCTGACTCTGTAGCGCCAGATTAGTACCAAAATCCTCCGGTGGGGCGCTTGGGAATTCCAGGCCGAAAACTGGACCATAGAAATTGTTAGTTGTGCGTCACGAACTGCATCAATTAAACGGCCGAAATGGGGCTCGTTGATCAATTTGGTTCCTTCTTTTCACATTGTTGTCAACTTCTCATAGTGTCTACCATGTCTACAGTTCATTCGGTTAGTTTTTGGTTAAAAAACTGACGTTGGTTGGTGCGGACACGGCCGTTAACCAAGGAACTAAAATTGCTCAGCTCGACAAATGTCAGACTAAGGCAATTTGACGACCTGGTTCAGAGTGTGAATCGCCGGCTACGCCGTTTTATCGCCTGGCGGCGAGCCCATGAACCGCTGCGTCCAGGGTTATCATAACCAGGGATCAGATTATATTTTGCGGTAGGAGTGGGGATGGCCTTAGGTTGAATATGTAGGAAAAGATGTGTTTTTTTTCAAAAATGAAAAGATTCTTTGTACAAACAGGAGTTGCAGTGCTCGGTGTCCAACCCGGGGCACAATGATTGCATTGATGCAGATGAAAATACCACTGAGATGGTGCATTGTGCAAGATGCCACTGCGGGCGCTTGTGACATTGGAAGTGTACAACCAGATGCTGATCAAAACTCGGGACTTGATTATCAGCCAGTTGCTCAAGGATCAACCACTGCCATTGTTCAACCAGATGTTGGTTTGGATTTTGCTGAAGAAGTATCTGATTGGGAACTAGTTCAGAATGCAATTGATATCACAACAAACAGTGCAAGATCATTCTCGTTCTGCCCAACCTTCAACAACTGCAATGTCACCATAAACATTGGTGGAAATGTTCCAAAATAAGAACAATATTGAGATTTGGAAATCAGACAAAAAATGTGCGATGATCCATTGATAACCTCATGGACATAAATATCCCAAGGTCTGAAATGAGAACATTTTCATGTTGGTTTGACTTTGAGACTTAAACTGTGGAAATGAAAAATCCAATTAATTTATAGAAGTTAAAAATGTTTCCAATAATTTTAGATGTTGACATTATTGTTGTTATTAAGAAAGTTGGTTAAAGTTTGTTATTTTCTATGAATGTATGAAAGTTTGGGAATTTTTCATCCACCCGTATTTTACCGGATTCCGGAATCGCATTTTTTACAGTGATTTTTAAATTGAGTGATACGGTCCAGATACCAAAGGTATCAGTGCAGAAATTTCACACGTTCAACAAAACATCTTTTTAAAGATGTTTGGTACCATATCATTTGATTATCAAATTTCATTGAATTATAATGGACAGTTGTCGAGAAATCAAGATTTGAAGTTCGATGCGTTTTTTGGCCCACCCGATATATCAGCCTCATCGTACACGAATTTCTGCGTTTCCTGTGAGTTTTTACAGGAGATATGCAGATTCTAATTCTACCAGGAGGCACACAACCACTTTGGTCCCAGGGCTTGTGATATGGGTCTGACAAAATTCCAGCACACAGATCCTTAGGATTAGAGTAAAGGGAAAAATAAATCATCTTACGAGAGTATAAGGGAAGTGAGGGGATCTGGACGGAAGAGGAAGATTAGCCGCACCCCCCAGGCTAAAATACACTAAAATATCCCTATTTCCGGGCTGTTTCCAAAAACTAGACCTACCTAAACTTGCAAACTAATAAAATCTCTTCCGTCCAGATCCCCTCACTTCCCTTATACTATAAATTTCTTGAAAAATCTCGAAAAATTCAATCTAGCTCACAAAACGTAAACATACCGGTGACACAAAGCATATCAACACACAAAACCCCCCAACACAAAAGCTTTTGGAACAGCCGGCTTTTCATCACGCGTGAGCGAACGTGGCCGAGATTTCACAATAGGCATTCAGACATGAATGAATTCCAATTTTGCAAAGAAGTGTACGCCGAACTAGATCAGGATATTACCGATAATTTACTTCATGTGGACGATTTTGTTACAGATTTTACATTTTCAGAATCAATAGAGCTCATAGAGCAAACCACAACCGAATGTGAGGAGTTACGCGAGGAATTAAAACAAATAATCATGGATTTCAGCTTACCTCCCTCGCCGATAAGGTTTGTACACAATAATGTACACGATGATGTACACGAAATGCAGACACTTCACAACAAGTCTAAATCAATACTTGAGGAGATTGTTGAGGCCGAATCTGACGGTTGGGAAGAACCTGCGAGGGTAAAAGTACCTCGGAATGTAGACAGTAGAGAATACAGTCTAGTCCTGGGCGAAGATTGGGACGTTTCACCTCTGCGGATCCCTCACGAACCTATAATCCCCCAAGGTCCCTGGCGCGGGCCCAAAAGCCTCGTAAACCTTGGTACTCGTGAGCTCTATCAAGTGGATCAACCGTCATACCAGTCGTGGGCCAACCAATCCGTTCAACAAGAGCCAAAATACATTACTCCCTTGAACTTTAAAGCTATTTGTGGTGCTGCAAGTGAAACAAAGACAAACCCGGCACAACTAAAGGGAGTGTTAATGTCTGATCCTTTGATAAAAAACTATAAAAAACGCAAAAAACTCGCACAAAAAAAACTCACAAAATGTAAAAACCAAAAAAAAATCAGAAAATGTAAAAATCCAAAAAAAATCCAAAAATGCAAAATCCAAAAAAATCAAAAAATGCAAAAAAAAAATTCATTCACGTCTTCCCTATGGGTTAGGAATATGGCTGACAGTGGTACTATTCCCAGGAGTCACATTTCTGAAGTTATATGACTGTCAGTGGTACTATCCCCAGGAGTCATATAAGCCCAAAACAGGGGTTTCCATTTCAGCTTTCCATTTCAGCTTTCCATTTCAGCTTTCCATTTCAGCTTTCCATTTCAGCTTTCTCTTTCAGCACCCCACTTTCCATTTTAGCACCCCTTTTCAGCTTCAACCTCGTTTCCAGGGTAAAATAAACTGAGGTTGACCTGGAGGTGAGGTTGAAAATCCGCCGTACCCCACCAGCCTGTTCCAGGTTTCTGAAAACTGGTTAGTGAGACCACATAGGA
Source organism: Notospermus geniculatus (assembly GCA_002633025.1). Taxonomy (NCBI): domain Eukaryota; kingdom Metazoa; phylum Nemertea; class Pilidiophora; order Heteronemertea; family Lineidae; genus Notospermus; species Notospermus geniculatus. The sequence goes on from NMRB01001372.1 coordinate 16,053, forward strand.
CGAGGTTGTATCAGTGTACAGTTTTGTGTTATCGATGGTGCTGCCACCTAGCATCTAAAATAGGAACTAAAATCCGACAGTGCTGCCACCTAGCATCTAAAATAGGAACTAAATTTTTCTTTGTAAATGACATCCAAACTCAGAGATTTTTTCATTTTCGAACCTTATAATGCGATTATATCAGGTGTAACGAACTGATTCAGCTTCAACCTCGTTTCCAGGGTAAAATAAACTGAGGTTGACCTGGAGGTGAGGTTGAAAAACCGCCGTACCCCACCAGCCTGTTCCAGATTTCAGAAAACTGGTTAGTGAGACCCACATAGGACGAGGTTGTATCAGTGTACAGTTTTGTGTTATCAATGGTGCTGCCACCTAGCATCTAAAATAGGAACTAAAATCCGACAGTGCTGCCACCTATCGTCGAATTTCAGAACTAAATTTTTCTTTGTAAATGACATCCAAACTCAAGGATTTTTTCATTTTCGAAGCTTATAACGCAATTATATCAGGTGTAACCAACTGTGGTAAATCGTATTTCATTTTAGATTTGTTAGAAACAGTGTATAAGGATTTTTTTGAAAATATAATCCTCTTTTGTCCAACATTTGACTTTAACCAGACATATAATACAAAATGGATTTTCAAAGATAGAAATTTCATCGTTCTCAATCCATTGCTTGTAAAAACAAATTTAAATTTACTCCTATGGTTATGCATGAAAATTTTTCAAGGATCAAACACTTTATTTATCATCGACGATTGCGCGAATCTTCAAGATAGCAAAAAGAAGGCTACAGAATTGTGCGATCTCGCATTTTCAGGTCGCCACTACGGTATTAGCTGCTGGGTGTTGATACAAAAATANTTACAATTTCCTCACGACTTTTTGCTAATTAAATGAACATTTTTAACACTGAAACACAATTAATAGACAACGTAATGAAAGATTTTAACTTGTTACCAACTAACTCAACTACTAGTGGTCAACAAGGGGTAACTAAAAACCAACAAGGACCAACAAGAAATCAACAAAATGTTAACACCAATCAACTACCAGTTAATCCTTGTACAAATTTTAGTCAAAAACCAGTTAATTCCTTGTCAGAACAAGCTAAACAAGCTAAAGGAGATTTAGAAATTTTAGTTGCAACTGGTAAAACAAAAGAAGTTACTGGCAAGCAAATAACTTTCAACGACCTAGACAACATGTCTGAACGAGACTTAATAAAATTTCACAGGATTTACACAAGCGCACTAGCTGTCAGAGTTAATGAAACTTTTAGTAAAACCATTTTAAAATCTTATTCTAAACTAGCTAGTTGGTTTTTACCTATAGAAAACGAAGAAAAACTATACGAAGATTTGAGCAACGATTATATTTTACGAACCGAAGTAGACAAGTGGGCTGGATGGTTAACTTTAAAAATGGGAGCTTTAATGGCAATCGCGTCCACAAGTCTTATAACTGTGGGAAATATTAGCTATACTGAGCCCAGCGAAGAGCCCAAGTCTCCAACTATTCCAGAAAGACCAAAAAAAGCTTCACTTGAACAGATAGAAAAATCACCTCAATAAATGAGTGATACCGAAAGTGTTGAAATAAAAGAAGAAATTTTACCTCCTAAAAATGATCCCCCGACTGTTACTACTTCCCCACCGAAAAAACCCAGATCAGCAAAGCAGATAGCGTGGAGTAAAGAATTAGGAAGACGATCCCAAGAATTAAAAAAGAGAAAACAAAATTTACTAAATAATAAGCCTGAACCAGAATAGCAACCTCAGCCGGAACCAGAACCTGATACAGCTCAAGCTGAAGAAAATCCATCGGAAAATAATTTTTCATGGTTAGTATTACCAACAGTTTTAGTTATTGGCAGTGTAATAGTATGGTGCAAATCGGGAAAATTCAAAGTTTTTAAACCTAAAGAGACACCTAAAGAACCTGTAAAAATTGAACCTAGTAAACCCCAGGAAAACTCTCAAATACCTACCGCATTTTCTATGGAGTAAATGAAGGAAAAAATGTTAATGATAAACTGGAAGGATTATCCCGATCAAGAGGCAAATGATCTAACAATCCAATTAGATGAGGAAGTAGAAAATGTAGAAAATATCAGAATTATTTACGCAGGAATACCCTGTACTTTTTACAATATTTCAGATGATTTAGATAATAATACATTTGTTATCTATATAGACAGACGGGGGAAACATCTTAACATACCGGATGGGTTTTATGATTTAGCAATATTTACCAAGGAATTTAAAAATCAACTTCATAACAAAGGTCTAGGTAGGAATCGTATGAATTTTGAATTACGACCACATGATGCTAAGATAGAAATTTTATTTACATTAGCTAGAGGAAAAACCGTTGCTGCTTACGCTCTCCTTGTAGAAGAAAATACAAAAAAATTATTAGGTCTCTATAATAGATACATGGGCCCAATTGCAAAAGATAGAACAAAAGGGTTAATAACAGGTGATACTGCAATCAATTTTAGACCTTTTGATTATTTTCTAATTCATTGTGATATAATAAATTCAGAATACATGCTTAATAATGGTAAAAGAAGTGATATATTTGTCAGGTTACCAGTTAAGGAATGTGATTTTGGAGAGGTAATACAATATAACATGTCTGGAATGAGAGGAAGACCATGCTTGGAAAGATTTAACAAATTGAGACTTTGGGTTACAGATGAAAGCAATAAAAAAATAAAATTTAATGACGCAGATATTCAGTATGAATTAATAATTAGATCAGCGTAAACGCGAAACGCCACCAAAGGGAAAATTTGATTAATAAATGAGTAGATATTGGGGTTATTCTAAAAAACCGAAAAATTGGCAAAAAAATGTTAGAGGAATCAAATCTTACAACTGACACATCTCTCGCTGTAGATTTACAACCAGAATCGGATTTACCTGAACCTGTATTAATTGATGGTGATTGGGTTATTCCTAAAATCCCTGAACCGCCTGAACCACCTAAAATCCCTGAACCACCTAAAATCCTTGAACCACCTAAAATCCTTGAAC
>NMRB01001372.1:35401-47858 GCA_002633025.1 Notospermus geniculatus
GACTGCCCCCCCCCCCTCCCCCACCGCACACAAACGGTGACGAAGGGAGCAGCAAGCGCTAAGAACCCCGATGTTCTCATGATGGTGGAGAGGGGGGCCTTTAGTTCAGTTTCTAAGTTAACTAACCCTCGTTTTTTCAGGTGATACGACCTTCTCATCCTTTCTTCATACCAAACACATTGAGGATGCCTTCGAGTTCGCCTTGAAGGAACAGAGCTGGTACGATGTTGTCAAACATGTATTGGATGAATTCAAACTTTTCACCGAATGCTGTAAACATATCTTAAAAAACAACGACTACATGGATTCACTCAGGGAGGAACGGTACGATTTTGTCATCACCGACGGTTTATTTCGATGTTTGGCGGTTGTGCCATATCGTCTTGGTGTCCCCTTCGCCATCCTTTCCAATGTTGCTGACTACGATAGGGCATCCGTAGCGCTACAAGGTGGCTACATCGCACCAACCATCGCCGACTTAGAACACAAATCAGAGATCACCCTTCTGGACAAACTGAAGAAAGTTGTCGGTTTGGCACTGCTTCGTTATATAACAAATATAGATGCTGCATTATACTCCCCAGATAAACCTTACAACACTGTGCACGAGGTTGCCGACAAGGCTTCCTTGTTCCTGCTCGACAGCAGTGTTGTCTTCGACCACCAGGTGCCGCTGTCACGCAACATTATCGTCATCGGTGGCATAACGACGAAACCTCCCAAAGAACTACCGAATGGAGAACTTAAGAAATTCCTAGATTCTGCTGAAAATGGGTTCATTTTAGTCTCCTTTGGATCACTAATCAAACGGTTTCCCGAACACACCACCGATTTGTTTATGGAAACATTTCGGTTGTTGCCTTACAAAGTCGTGTGGAAATTCGACAGGAACCAACTCCGCCCCAACAGAGGAATAGCACAGAATATCTTTCTGATTGACTGGATACCGCAAAATGATGTTCTTGGACATGAAAATATAAGATTGTTTGTCACCCACGGTGGCAACAAAGGCCAACACGAGGCTCTATACCACGGCGTGCCGATGTTAGGTATTCCGATCTTCGGTGACCAGTTGTACAACGTAGACCGAGTTCAAGGCAAGGGCCTAGGACGCCGCATGAGCCTTAGGACCCTGACGGTAGAGAGCTTCCTCAGAGAAATACAAGAAGTCATTGAAAACCCCAAGTACAAAGACGCCATGACGAAAGCATCGGGGATCTTTCATGATGACGTCATGACTCCTCGTCAACGATTGGTTCATTGGGTAGAACACGTGATCAAATATGGCGACGAGCATTTGAAGAGTTACACGAATGACTTGAGTTGGTTTCAGATTTTAATGCTGGATGTCGTTCTTGTGATTTTCTTGATAGTTCTATTGATTTTTACGTTGATGTATTTCCTAATGAAGTGTTTGTATGGGATGTTGTTTCGCCGGAGGCGTCGAAATGATGACAAATTAAAACAATCTTGAGCAGAAAACAGGTCTCTATTTTTAATTTTAAATACATGTATGAAGAGAATGTTGCCGAAGCCTTTGTTGAAAATTGCTGAGAGAAAATCAAGGGAATCCCCCCGGACCCCCCCCCCCNGGCAGCACACCGAAACCCGGACCGGGATATCAGTTTTATTTTAATAGTTTTGGTCGTGTGTCACAAATAGGGCACCCAATGTGTCACCCAGTCAAAATTATCAATTTTTCAATAATTACTCTGTTGATGAAACATGTTAAGCCTCATCAAAAACCATCAATGAAATAACTCTAACGTTTTTAATTAATGAGATAATTGCCTTTAATCAACTCAGTTTTAAAGGAATTGCATTGCAATTTACAGACGTTTTTTGCGATTTTCTCAAAACAGGCCTTTTTCACAGATGATACCATCATTTTCTTGTTTTCCACCCAATCCATACAAATGTGGTATCAAAATAAACAGGAGAGTTCATTCTTTCAGAAAATGCTTGATTTCATTCACTAATCCTTAATACTACCCTTTTCACAGGATGTCTCAAGTAAGTGTATATCGTCTGTACATTTTGTACACGAATATACATTGTTGTATCTCTGGACAAACACTTGAGTATGCATGGCTTCTTTTGACCCCAATCTATGCCCTTGACCTAAATAAACAAGCCTTTGACACACTTGAGACATCTGATGGCTGTTATGAGAACTTCGAACAGAAAACTGCGGAAAGAAGCAGTTAGAGTTGCCCCCCCCCTCCGACTGCCCCCCCTCCGATCCCCCACTGACTTCATTTGCTTGAATGCATCTGTAGTCCTTCAGTGTGATGCAAGTAGATTGGATTTATTACTATTTTACAGCAGACATTCTAAGCTACAAAATGGTACCTCATTCATTAAAATAGCCCCACTCATTGTGGAGAAAATCAAAATTGAAATCCGAAAAAATTTCTCAAGGGGGACAATCCCCCATATTAGGGTGCCCTATTTGTGACACGCGACCTTTTAACCACTAGTTGGTGAGATTTTGTAACCTTACAAAATCTCTCCATGCAGTGGTGAGATTTTGTCAAACATTTCCAAATACAAAATTTCTACAAAAAAGGAAAGGAAAATGCATCCAGGTTAGCTGCAGCCAGAATCCAACCATGTGCTTCAAGAGGACAGGTGCTGCCCTCTGAGCTAAGGAGAAGGAAACTTGGAGAGATTTTGTAACGTTACAAAATCTGTCCATGCAGTGGTGAGATTTTGTAACCTTACAAAATCTCTCCATGCAGTGGTGAGATTTTGTCAAACATTTCCAAATACAAAATTTCTACAAAAAAGGAAGGGAAAATGCATCCAGATATAGTGACACCTATTCAGGCGCTGGGCTAGGATCTCCATTCATAAACGGGCCTTATAAATTTTTGCCTACGCATTTCGCAACCGACTGAAATAAAGACAAGATAGGCCGAATGTCCGATGGAACATGAGGAGATAAAGTATCGTTTTTTGATCGACTGTAGCTATTACCACATCGATTTTGTTCATGGCCACGGCAGTGTTGATGATGCTCCTTGAGGTAAAGGAATGGGTGTGGCCTGTCTTTATTGATCATTCACTACTGTTTACAGGATCTCAAAGATGAGTATAGACAAATCCCAAATTGACGTAAACGGGAAAGATCTGCGCACTTCCGCCGAAATAGCAACAAGAACCTCGGTCTGAAACTGAATGACGTAACGCAGAGAACCCCACGACAGTGACTTGGACGACGTTACGTCAGAGTTGACCATTGCTGAATCACGGATTGCGTCACGTCAGCTGGTTTCAGATCGAGGTTCTTGTTGCTATTTCGGCGGAAGTGCGCAGAACTTGGAATTTGGGATTTGTCTATTGGCTCACATGAAAGCGTATCAGTAAAACTCCCCCAGGCATCTCCCCTGGACATCCCCCCAGGACATCTCCTAGGATTGCATCATTCTCCAATTCCGTGGTTTTGCCTTTAGCCCCAGTGTTGGAGAATGTTTGCAATGCATACGTGGATACCCTTTGAACGAGAGTTACTCTACATGGGACGAGGCTGATATGTGCTCGTTTAACAACATTATCAATAGAGGTCTCTCTTAAACGCGGATATGTTTAGTGCAGGGTATAGGAAAGGAACACAGTGGCCCTTTAACTCTGCACTCCTAGACATCTGCACTCCTAGACTGCCATTCCGTTCACACCCGTAACCTGATAGTGCAGCAAGCTAACTAATGGTGAGAAGATGGCTCAAGGGATTTCATGATTGATTGGTCAGCGAGCTCAACAGGGACGTATCGATCTACACCCTTTCAGTTTTGATTTCATTCTCCGATAGTGGTCAATAGCTCTGCGATTCGCTAGTTGACACATCAGTATAACTTACCCCAGTCTTATTACACTAACGAGGGCTCTGGTGTCGTGCTTTCTACTCTTTCATCACTAAAGGTGCCTCTCCACGGGAGAGTTTTCTCGCAGAAGTTGGCTCACAATGGGCAATTCACCATTTTTTGTTCCTCACGGCTATTAGCAAGGTTCATAGGCACACGGAATTGGTCCGGTTCAGGTCCGTAAAAAATCTATCAAATGGACTTCAGTGTTGTCGTATCCGGAAAACTAGGGGCAAACGGACTGGAAACGGATCAATATATACATTGGTAACGATGGTCATGACAAGGCTAAAATCTAGCAAAATGGATTTTCTCCAATCTGCACTGCTCCCACGAGTGTGTTCATACACAGCAAAGCCATCTTTACCTTGCGGTAAACTTCCCCAACTAGACTCCCTGGAGGCGTACAGAGGCGTCGTCCGCTAGAAGTCGCATCATCAGCAGAGCGAGCGAAGATGCATGCGTAGACAATTGATTTTGTTTTGTTAAATATCTTGTCAGTGTGAACGACCACGATTCAGCGGAATGTGTTCCTTTAATTTCATAACATCGTGTTTGATATGTTTCCTTGCGACCACAACCGCGTTAAAGGATTTGAACCTGTTACATATATGGGTGAGCAACCAAACATGGATTTACTACGCCGTTGAGATGATCAACAACCGAACGGATCTCCTTCCGGATCATAGGCTGACGTTGGAGACGCGGATGGCCGGTGGGGTAGGTACAAAAACCTTCGTCAATTATGCTGAACGGCTGATGACTGGTAGCGGTGTGTATCGATGCATGCCTCCAAGTCCCTCGGGGGACACCCTAATTCAAGATCCAAGACCCAATCATAATTTAAGATCCAAGACCCACAATTTAAAACCTAGCCTAGGCCTATTACTATAGTACATGTATATACTATAGATGCCCCTAGGCCTATTCGCACGCCAATTAAATTAAATTAAATTAATTCAAGTTCATGATACTGTATACCGGTAAGTTTACAGATACGCGCGTTTTGTACTATTGGTACACAAAATACTTTGGAACTACATTTTGGGTGGGTCTTGGATCTTGAATTATGATTGGGTCTTGGATCTTGGATCTTGAATTAGGGTGTCCCGTCCCTCGGTGGGTATGCCAACTGTTCACGACCCCAATGAAGTAAGATACATGTTCAGTGCCAGAATATTCCCTTCATCACCACAGCTAAATTCGCTCCTGCATTTGGGACAAGTGGCTCGTGTTAACGTCCCAGAGAATTCAGTCACCAGTGACTTTCGTTGACACAGCGGACATTCATATTCGGCGAGCTGGAGTCCCTTCAAGGTGGTAATAAATTCGGCTGCTATCCGCTTCCCCTGTACCTGGTATTCGGCCTTCTCATATGGGGAGAGGTCGTCCGATGTCCAGTAAACATCGAAGAACTCCAACCCCAGAACATCGGCATTCTGAATGCGGAAGAAGCCCTTGTCAGCCCAGGAGTCTCCCCACGAGTTCATCAGATGAAGACACTCGTAGTTGAAGCTTGTCAAGACAACGGCATGGCCGCTGGGATCAGCCTCCGGCGGACGGCTTCGGATGTCAATCTCTCGCGTTGTGAGGATGCCCTTTGGGTTGCCGATATCAGGGTCGTAGAACCTGGAAAAAGAGTCCCACTCGTCGTCTGTGAGTCGGAATCTTGCCACTACGGGGCGCTTTTAGGCCACCGCTTGTAAGGCACCATTGGTATCGACTCGCCGACAATGCAAGCGGTATTCCGGGCAAAAGTCCTGGAGAACGGCGTACGTATTTGCTCCATGCTCGCCGTATTTCACGATCATTTCTTCACGCAAGGTGTAGAAACCAGGGTAACCGCCGTCACGACTGACAATGCGCTTCATCGCCAAGTACAGGACAGCGGCGGAGGCGTTTGCATAACATGTCCCGCCTCGCTGTTCCTTTGCATCGAACTGGCTGTTCTCTTGGTTGATCAACAAGTCAAGCGACACGTCGGACAAACAATCTGCCAGTGCGTCTTGACAACAAACCACATTTTTTGCCAGGTCGCAGACGTCCTTGATGATGTCTGGATGATTTATCTGCAGAAAGAGTCTAGTTTCATTGTTGTCTACGTCTATCGTCCAACCGCGTTTGATAAAAATCGTTCGCGGCAGGGACTCGGTCGGGACAGACGAGGACAACCGGAACATAAACTGAGCTCCTTCTTCCCACGTATTTTGTTCCAGGCTGAACAGACGCTTTGTTTCTACGTTGCTTTTGTTCGTAATATAACAACACACGACGGTCACATCGGAATCCCTCAGCTTCGAAATCGGAGGTTCTACATCATCATTTGGTTCACCATCAGAGAGAACGAAGAGGAGTTTCTTGTAGCCTTTGTATTTTCTTTTAGTAAGGAGGTCAGTGGCTTGTCGGAGTGCCTTATTCAAGGGCGTACGGCCGAATATGAATGGTTGAACAGCGTCCGTCAGCTTATCAATCCTTGAATACGTTAAATCATTTTCCTTTGAGACAAAACTCAAGATTTCCGTTGCGTCATGAACTCCAAACACAGATTTATTCGTGACGCGAGTCAACAAGAATTGTTTCGCCTCCTTGATAAGACCGCATATTTCGGACGTTGTTGCACGAGTTCCGGTGAATGTTTGATACATGCTTTGACCACAGCTTATCAGACAGTTGAGGCAAGCTACATTTGACCCCCGGCACGCTTCGGGCAAACAATCCACGAATTTCTTGACGAATTTTCGTTTGGTTTCAAATTTCCATAGCAACAGGTCAATATCATCGTCTGATAAAGAGCGCTCAATGAGGTTAAATGTTACCCACCTTCGAATAAACGTGGCTCCGTTTTTTACCAGTATGGTAAGAGCACGATCGATCTTTTCATGGGTGTTCGAATAGCGGGACAAAATACTATTCTTTTCACGTTCGGCCAACTTGGTAGGTTTAATTTTGGAAATGGTGCTCAGTATGTCGAACGTAGTCACTTTGTCGTCGGTGACGGGCGCTCCAACACCAACCACGAAGACAAGGTTTTCGGGGGAGACGTCATGTGTGATCAGGTTGTCCGTCACGTCGAAAATGGAGCGTACCCATGGCTCACTTCTGACTTGGGAGTGGTTCCGTGGGATGCTTTCTTCCATAGATGCAGAGACGTCCAGCAGGATCCCTGTTATTAGTGGCATTCTAATTGGACAGGTGGCCCGTCATCAAGTTTGGTGATGGCCGTTCCTTGATGAACTTTTCGGACTTTCCCAATCAATGTGAGGCCGGCATGGCCAGACTAGGGGGTCTTTGTGTCCTTGACCCAGTCGTTTCCAGGCGGATAGAAATGACAGTTTCAATTTCCTTCTTATTGCTCCTGAAAATACGAAGTTTGCATGTTTTGTAATGGCTTCAGCGATCGCGTTGAAACTTTGTACATATTAGCGAGGTTTCGCAAAACTGACGAAACACGAAGTACGAAATACGAATTTTGGACTTCATTTCCATGACGTAATGTATTTCAGGAGATGGTTTGTGCCACAAATATCACAGGATTAGGGGTCTTGGTCTTGCTCTAGAGTCCAATTTAATGGTGCCGCTTAATCCGTAAATGTATTGTTGGGGGACGTCACATATCGAGGGACATTAGATTCTATTACACCTGGTGTGTTTTGGAGCTTGAACCACTTGACCGAATCTAGATATCTTGGTGTCTTCTTTCTTCTAGAAGTAGTTTTTTGCTCCGGGTAGTGGAAGTACATATGCTTAGTGCGTTTTTTTTTGGGGGGGGGGCACCCTGTAGATGAAGTGATATCTGAAAACATCGAACTTACCTTGAAGATGTACTTCGGGGGAGGGGGCTCAATAAGCACAGGTATAAGTGAGATCAAGAATATATTCTTGGTGAGATGGAAAGATCAAGTAACATTTACTAGCTCCAAAGAGGAAGAATGGTAAAAGATAGGCCTCTGCAGTGTCGTCATACGTAGGCCCTAGAGACAGATTTTCTATAATGTACTTCCCCGTCACTTCGAAAAGGCAAATTTGCCGGCCGACCTGCTGGTTCACAAAGGACAACAATAAACATACAGCTCGGGAAAAAATTATTAGACCACCTCAGTTATTTCCACTCATTTCCCATTAAATTGATCCCACAAAAAGTTTATTCACCCTTTTGTGCCACACTGTATTAAAGTATACTTACTACGTTGTAAAAACAGGACTTCAGACATAATTATAAGTTTAAAGTCTGTATGATGTTATAAATGTTGCTCGAAGAATTTAGGTTTGGTTAGAAGCGATGTAGGCCTAAAGTGGACAGCTGTCTGCACATTTGTATGCACTTCATGTCCTTCCTTTTAGTCAGAACTTTTGACAATGTTGTTCCTTCGTTATGGAAGTCAATTTCTATGTTTGATATAGTCTTGGTGAATTTTGAGCAAGTTTGAGCAAAAAAACCAGCACAAAAATCAGTCCAGATTGGAGAGTTTCTGGGACCCATTTTAATGGGCGTGCGAGCCAACCAGAGGTGGTCTAATAATTTTTTTCCATAGCTGTATATAAGCAAGGATTAACAGCTAAAAAGCAGCTGATCCATATACATTTTGACATCAATACCGACGACAAGAAGAGAGCACTAGAAAACAAGTCTTGGACATTCGGCCAATTTCGCACATTGGCATCCTCCCACAGCAGGGGTTTTTACCTCGCTCCTCTTCATCCGCTCACACAAACCCCTGCTGAAATACAACAGCCAGTGAATGTGATGTGGCTGTTCCATACTCCAGTTGCACTCCCTGTATTTTAAGGATAATTTGGAGAAGTAAAATTTTGTGGTTTTACCCAGTTTGATTTTAAAGTTTTGTGCTTTACAAATCACTTACATCTTTCCAAAATTGACTGAATTTTATCACAGAGGTTCTTCCTATGTATAGAGAAGATTCTTATTATTTTTGATTGTTAGTATGAGTCATAATTATTTAATACTGACACCCTGAAAATGCTGCATTCTGATTGGGCAATGGATTTCTGACCGCCTCTGCTTGCCTGGGAGGCCCAATTTNTGAGACGCGGTTGCGTTCCCTTGCGGTTACCTTAGGACTTCCGATTGCCATATAAGGTAACCGCAAGGGACCGCAACCCCGTCTCAAGCCCAAATCGCGACAGTGGATTCGCCGCTTAACAATATCATGATAGACATTCTGGGATGAGATAATGCAGCTTGCCTATGCAAAGGCTTTCAGTGTAAAAGCCAAAAGGTGTTTGATAATTCGACAAAATATTGAAATAAAGAGTTCAAATCCGAGGTCTAATCATTCCTCCTGGGGCTCCCGCGTGCCGATGGGTTTTGATCCTATTGTCAATCGGATGTTGTCGGGTAATTAAGATACAGGGTTACTGGGCGACACCCTTCAGGATTGGCTTCATGAAAACACTACAAACAAGAATAATTGCCGCGTGGTGATTCTTTTTCAATGATATTGAGATACACATTGAGATATTATTGGCCTCATAGGTTAGGTTTACTGTAATTATCAGGGGACTGGGTGGACTTCAAATCGAAAGTTCACCAACCGATTCAGGTCAATGTCAATTAAACAATACAATTTTTATTTCGAGACTAGCGGAAGAAGGGAAGGAAGGGGTTCAGTAACATCACCTCTTCATCAGTCACATTTTTTCTGATCTGCACCGTGCAATAAATATTCTTTGCCAAGCGGATGACCTGAGTCACTGAAGGAAGTGTCCTTGTGTTGTCTCGGCGACTCATGGATGTACACATCTTACACATGTAGTTTCTGGCCTTCCCCGGGAACACCCCTCAATGAGAAAGCCAGTCAGGACACACTCCTCAACTTTTTTAGTGATCTCCAGTTCATACATGCAGGTCTTTTTCTTGTTGCAGCAAGACATCGGCGAGTCGTTCAAAGCCTTCATCGACGCTGTCCGCGATGACAAACCGACCAAGATAATGATCCTTGGCCCGACCTTCACCTCACAGGCCAAGGTCATTGCTGAGATGGCCAAATATTACCACCTTGCTCAGGTAACTGTTCGGCTTTGGAGCACACGACATGAATTCCAGAATCTACCACTTCATCCCGGGCACTTCATACGCATATTTTGCAGAAATGTCCTCCACTTGTATTTTATGATCCTCCAAAACATTTTCAAAATATTTGTAATCGAAATCTGACGTATTTCATTGGTCAAACAACACCCACTGCTGCAGTAGACCTAATTCACAAAAAGACGACACAAGGTATTTTGTCTAAGGTATAGACAAAATAGGCCTATCTTCTTTCATGCTGTCCGAAAATAGATCAATTTCTAACGTTGGATTTTGGACAACCCGCGCCACTGGATTTGCTTTGGTAGAATTCTGAGGTGTAATTCACGCAAGAATGAAGGGCCTACGGGATAGGTCTATAGGCTATGATCCTCTCTTTGGTAAACTAGAAATATAATGTAGCCCTAATTTTGCTCTCTCGGGCGAAAATTTGCTCCCTGTAGGATTTCTGCCGCAAGCGACCGACATTTTTTCTTTCCGGTGTTTCCCTAGATTGGTTACTCCATCACCTCCCCAGTCATGGCCAACAAGAACAAATACCCGTACTTCGCCCGGGTCAGCCAGTCAACCGCTTTAAGGAATCCACCGATGATAAAAATAATGAAGAAATATGGATGGAAAAGAATGGCTACCATCGGAAGGACAGATGAATTCATTGCACCGGTTAGTAAATAACAAAATCTACCTGAATTAATAATTATTCTCACTGTGTACTCTCCACTAGGCCTATCGAATCTACTCCAAATTGTAAAGCATATCACTGTTTTTTCGTCCAACAATGGTGGAGACAACGCCGGATCATCAGACACTACTCGCGTTCGTTCCGATGACTCCCGTCGTGGTCCCTGCTCGGCCTACGGGGTTTGCATCTTCCAAAATAAAGGGCGTCAGCCTGCTCATAGTCTCGCGCAGCCAGCCGTTTTGTTCCGCAGTTTTGCTGCACACACAAACTTTGCCAATCTCAACTTAGAGCTCGAAACTGCCTTTGCCAGATTTCAAGTCTTAGAATGACAGAAAAACCCGTAGTGTTGCGAATGAAACTTTGCGGATCCCCAGATTCGAAACAGTGGCTGGGTGACCGAGACTAGTCTGTCATGGATAACCACTATGGCTGCCAGAAAGGGGCAAAATGATGTTATTTGCATCGTCTGTGGCAGTTTCCTTGAAAAAACCCTATGAAGAGGAGCCCTATGAATGAAACGCCAAAGCTTGGCTAAATGTCACCATTTCATAATCCGGCACAGAATCGTTTAAACTAAAAAAATCAATTGAGACCCATAACGGAATTGCTCACAGAATACATATATCAATCGGAGTTTCAGAAGAATTAAATCAGTCTTTATTGCTCCTATGTTGTTAAATTTGGAATGAACCACCTCTGGGCGTTGAAAGTTAAAAGTAGAATTTTTCATGTATACGTCATTCTTGTCTCAAATAAAAGATATCAGGTTAACAATAAAGACACGACGAAAAGTTTATAGAGTAGGCACGGAACGACTCTTATTAATTATCATGCCTTCGCTTTTTCGAACAAATCGCAAATTAAAAATTCTTTATTGGCGCTAATATCACGTGACATGATAATATGACACTTAACAGACAGCAAAACAAGAATAAAAGCGAACACTTTTTATGACGTATTATGTAAACATTGATGCAGAGAACATACAATCAGTGTCCCCCCCCCCACCATCCTCCCACAGCAGGGCTTTGGTCTCGTTCCTCTTCATACACTTGCACACAAAGGTATGTGTGAGTGGATGAAGAGGAGCGAGGTAAAAACTCCTGCTGTGGGAGGATGCTCCCCATCCCTCTATATACCCCAAAGTCCCATCTATGTGGTCCCTTCTCCCTGCCCTCGATCCCAATTTCTCTTTCTCCCTCTTCCTACCTCTGCCTTTGTTCGAAGATGGGGATATTTTGGCCCGAGGCCTGCTGTCCCTGATTGCTGGCAATTGATGCCTAATGCGAGGTCCGTGGGTTCTCGAGTCCGGTGGGAAGCTGCCCTCCGACAAAAAGAAAGCTAACATTTTGGTTTATTAGTCCAGTAAAAATATGAAAAAAATCCCTTGACCCCAAACAAATTGCAATAGTTTGTTTTATGACTGGAACTTGTTCTATGGGTGTCAAGGAACATCCCACCCAAAATCCCCCAAAATCTGACGATGGGAAATTACGTAATCGGCATAAATCCAATATGGCCGCCAAAATACTTTTTGGGGTGGTGTATCTCCTTAACAGTTGCTTTTAGGGCCTATAAATGTATTACAAATGTATATAAATGTGGTACCAAAGAAGGAATTAAGCCCATCAAAAGCACTGGGGGACGTAGATATGACGTACTTATGACGTCATAGTGATATTTCGACATGAATATGACATCACTGCCACAAAGAACACCCAAATCACTAGGTCAACTCACCAGAATCCCAATTAAAGTAGCCTATGCATATCCTTTATGTGCTAGTCATCAATGCAAAAAGTGAACTCCTTTTAAGTCATGTTTCAACACTGATCATCATTACAAAATTCACGAAAATATCCC
>NMRB01001372.1:74141-103477 GCA_002633025.1 Notospermus geniculatus
CAGGCCTCAACTTAAGCGAAGGCAACGGAGGCATTGCCGTCGATGCCTCACTGATTTGCCTTTGTGCCCTCAAAAAAATACTTGGTGATAAGGCAATAGTAGCCTTCCTGCCCCAATCAATTGCTGAGGTGCCCTGGTACAATTTGCTTCTCAAAAGGCATGCAGATCCCACAGATTGCACAAATCCTACTAATTACCCAACTATACAGATGATTTTTCCACACTGACCATGCTGCACAGTGCTGGGGAATTACTGAACAAACATCATGAAAAGTGATCAAGCAAAATTGCCTTTTTGCCCTAATATTTTGGAGACCTGTGAAGGCAATGTGCCCTCGCTGGTTGTTGATTTTGCCTTGCCCCTTTCAATCCTTAAGTTGAGGCCTGCAATACTGATTTAATGAAGAACTGCTGATATCGTCCTACGGTCTTTCAGCTGAGAGAATAGTGTTGTACATTGGGTTTGACACATCATATTTATTCATAAATGTCTGGATGGGTAACTAATTTGGTTTTGATTTCTTCTTTCAGTGGTACTGGGATGGAAATGCATCAGAACCCTGGAGGAATGATCAGGGAAAATCCATGTCATGGAGGGGGTAGGGGGTAATGGGATGCCTACACCTTGTCCACCATTGTCTTCGGAGAACATAGAATCACCCCCACAGCCTAAAAAAGCCAAGAAAGACGTACCCCAGACAGATAAGAAGCGAAGACGAGCTCTCAGTCCGTGGAGGTTTCCTGTAGTACAGCAGGTTGATATTGGTCAGGCTCAGGAACAAGTGTCGGAAGGAGGTTCTTCGTTGAGGGTTCCCAAAGAACAGAATGATGCATTTAGTCCTGATAGCACATCAATGGAATGTTGTCCCGGGACGCGTGCAGAAGCTTATACAACTCAGACGTTATGTGTTGCTGTGAATGATTGTGCTGTTGATGGTATTCGGAGTACAGGTCTTTTTGTCAATAATGTTTCGTCTTCGGAATGTCACTGCCCTGTAGAATCTGGAGACTCAAGGTCACGTGAGACTAAGGTTGATGGTGAGAAGGGGATTACTTCACCTGACTCGTGTATTTCTTCACCCATATTGAACCTAGGCGATGACAAAAGCAATGGCGTTCTCTGTCGGAACAGTTTTACCGGTGCCACTGAAATAACTGTTGGTAGCAGTAGTTCTAGTCCTGTGGTGGAAACAAGCCGTAGTCAGGAGGCTGCTGCTTTTATTGAGAAAGATATAAGTAGCACCTCAAGTAAGTCTAGCCCTTGTGACGGTGTGCAAAGCACTCATGTGTTCCAGAGACACAAGTTAGAAAGGTCAGATGGTGTGTATTTAGATGGCACCACATCGCCACCGAATTTGTCAGCTATTTGTTCGAAGGTCATAAGTGATACTGATACAAATCTCAAGCCGGTTGAGAGGGGTGGGTCAAAAGTGGAAGAGATTGTCCCCAGTGGGGCTGAATTACAGAAAGACGAGGGGAAAGAGAGCAGGGTTGCTCCCGTAGCTGACGATGCCGATAAGTTGGTCCCGACATCCATGTCGTCAGCGCCTACGAGTCCGTCTACTCATCAGTTCAAAGTGCCTTCTAGTCCGTGTCATACCAAGATAGCTTCAAGAACTTCTATTGATCCGCTTGTGCTTCGCTCCACTTCGCCGTTCTCACCGCTGTGCTCGCCTAAAGTTTCGCCGCAGAGTCATGGGAAGTACACATTAGTTCAAGTCATGACTCACTTAGAGACGCGCATCCCCAAACTTTTAGAAATCATAGATTATACGACTAGTAAACCGCTGGATGATTTAAAATTCGTCAAGCGACGAACTAATTATAACCCTGATTATTCCTGGCGCATTCATATTGCGGACAAAATGGAGGAGCTCGGGATTGTCCAATTGTTGATAAGAATTTGGCAGTCAATGCATCGGGATGACGGGACGGTGCAAAAAGACGCGCTAATGAATATACTCCAAGTAGTTTCAACGTTGTGGAATACGACGGACATATCTCGAAGTCTGTGTGAAAAAGTCACACGTAGCGGTGCCATAAGTCTGTTTTTAGAAGACATGCACAACGATGCATTTGCTCTGTCAGAACTCGAGAACGACGAGATGAAATTGTACTATGTGAAAGGAATTATGGGAATTATGCACAACATCTGCCGCCATTATCGCGACAGTCGTGACGTCTTTCGCGACGCGGAGGCTGTGAAATGCTTGCAGAGATTTTTGAAGGCGGAAAATCCCGTTCTGAAGATCAAAGTCTTGATCCTTCTCGCCTATGTCATAACTGAGGATGAAAACACGATAATCAATGCAGATGACTCAAACATCTGTTACATCATCGAAATACTCAAGTCGGCCGTAGAATCAGAAGGACATTTTTCCAAGAAACACGGTTTTTGTGCTAGCGAGCTCGTCCATGGTTTGAATCACTTGATCGCCAATGATCTCAACAAGGAACGTGTTGTACGTAATCAGTTGCTTCCTCTATATGTACGTCTACTCGGCCTAGATTGTAAACCCGAGGAACAGAAGTTTGCAGCCCGTGGAATATGGATATTGGCATTTAATGAATACTGCAAAAAGAGGATTAAAGAAGAGAAAGGGTGCTTAGAGGGTAAGGATAAATTTCAGCCCGTTAATAAAGGGTTTACTCAACATTTGTTGGTATGAGTAAAATCTCGCAAATGTTTCAATCTTCTCTGAATCATCAAGAAAATACCGATGGAGTATTCTTATTCAGATTTTGAACTTGCAATATGTTTCTTGAAGGTCTTCAGCTGCTCATTTCGAATGGTACAGAAGAAGGCGTTCGTCACGCAGCGAGAGGTGCACTCTGGGAAATAAGTGCCAGGTGGAAAGTCTCAAGCATATCACATGATGCAGGTAAGAAGTTCAACCAGCGTTATAATGGGAGGGCTAGAGCAGCGGTTCGAAAATTGGTCGTAATTCTGGACAGATATGTGGTCGTCCAGTTTGCCACTGGGCAGTCTATCAAAATTGACGAAGTAACTCATGACCCCCAGAGGCTAGGACTTGGCAAACATCAAAATTTAGGGCTGGGGAATTGGGATCTGTTAAACACATACGTATCTAGTTCTTGTTATTTCAGATGCAGTTATAAGCGAGGCGCCCCATATCATGATCAGCTACCAGTGGGATTCAAAACCGACAATGCTTCGAGTGAAAGATCGTCTCAAGGCCGAGGGTTACAAAGTTTGGATGGATGTCGAGAATATGAGTAAGACTTATTATTTCATTATTCCATAAACCCTCTCCTGCTGGATCACAACAAACAGAAGCCACTGCTTTGTGCTACAAGATAAGATCAGTGCAGAGTACTTTGCAAACACACGTCGTAATCTTTTCATGTAATGATGGTGTATTGCTTTTCTGAATCGACGTTTGCTGTTATTCTTTAGGTGGATCGACTCTTGAGGCGATGGCGTTGGCCGTGGAGAAATCCTGCGTGGTGATAATGTGTGCGTCACAGAAATACAAGGACAGCCCGAATTGTAGATCCGGTAAGTGGGACTTTTGGCGACCTCGGGTCACGGAAGTTACTGCCCAAATGCCAGCTCTCCCTTGTCACAAGCATCAGAAATCTAGTCATTCAGCCGGCTGCAATATCCAGCGTTCCCAATATTTTTCTCTGTCTTCTTGTTCCAGAGGCAGAGTATACATATCGTCTCCGTCGCAGCATCGTGCCTTTGATATTACAAAAGGACTACACCCCTGACGGCTGGTTGGGGATGATGGTCGGGACAAAACTCTACTTTGATTTCAGCGAAGAGGAAAATTTCGATCAACCAATCGAGGGTTTAATCCGTGAACTGGGGGATCGGGGCAAAGTTCTAGCCGATGGAGGTTTGGGTGTTTGTGATTTTGTTGGAAGGTGAGTGTTTTCAAAGCTTGCATTAGAATGGCAAAATGTTCTGGTGGATTTCCATTTTGTGTCAGTGTGTTGGATGATGTTGGGATATTTGGTCATATTTTGGCCTTGCTACGTTCAAATCTACATGTACCATACTCGGAGTGATGGACAATTTCATTGTACTTTGTGTCATATCTAGCAGAGGTAATAGTTGCTGGCATCTTGGCTTCTGTTTGTCTGCCCTTGCTTTCTGCTCATTGTCTTGTCTGCATGGGTTGACTCTAGATACAGGATTTGGAGTTGTATGCTTGGTAACACCAACTGTACTACATGTGTTTGCCAGAAGAGGGACTATCCTCGAACTCAGTGACTGCTTTGTGCCTCTTGTTCAACTCTATACCTTTCCGTATGTGACCCACTCCGCCAAAAACAGGCGAGATGCGCCTACTTTTGCTGGATCAGGTTACATCTTATCATGAATTTTAGGGCTTTCTTACTGCTATTGAATTTAGATATACCGTAGCGCTGTCCGTGCTGAAGGTTTGTTCTATTCTGATGTAGGTCAGTTAGCCAGGAGTCCTATACCACGTGCAGTAATGCTAGTTCTCCTGATAACACTTCCAAATCTCCTGAAGCTACAGAAGGGACCTCGGCTGAAAAGCCTCGCATCATGTCCAGCATCCCTGAAGTCAAAAAATGGTTTGAGCAGCATGGTCTTGGCAGTTACTGTGATAAGTAAGTAGCTGGACAATAAAGCCGCTGAGTGGTACAGTTCTCACAGGATTTAGGATAATCCTTTGATGGTATAACAATACTACATGGCATATTAATTATCCCAGTGCCTGTGAAACCGCTGCACATGCTGCAAACCGTGGTGGAAACCGCTATAGTGGAAACGGGCCTTCATATGGAGCGCTCGACCCATCCAGAAACCTTTCTGGGGAACTCAAGGAGCAGCTAATTCAGCACACATCACTTGATCCTTTCAGACCAGTTGAGAAAACAATGTGGTGACTTGACCGCGAATCAAACCCTTGACCCCTCCATCTCAAATCTTACCATCATTGATCAACCACTGCACCACCGCGCTCCCCAGCAGCACTTGTACATGATGAGTAGTGAGCATGTGCATTGTGCATTTTTGACGTAGAGGCATCATAAAAGTGATTCGTGCATGTTTTGCCAAAGGTTTTCTGTGCATTTTGGAGCAATCCTCCACGCATCAGAGATGTGTTAATTGGAAATTATTACCCAGGGTTCCTCCCCCAGACAGCTGTAAAATTTCATGGACCTTTTGAGGACTTTCATGGTATCAAATATGTAAAATTTAATGACTTACACAGAAGCCGGGCCATGTGCACCGGCGTCCGCGTCCGACTTTTACTCTTTCGTGACAGAAAGAAATTAACGAGACAATGTAAAAAACACCAGGAATTTAATTTTCAAGATTGAACATTTTATTTTTTAAGGACTTTTGTGGACTTTATAGAATTTTCTCAAGATTTATGGACTTTCAAGGCCTTAAATTTAAGCATTTTATATTCTTGGACTTTCGTGGTTTTAAAGGACCTGGAGGAACCCTGTTACCATGTTTTTTAACCCCCTCAGTCCTTGTATTTCAGGTTTGAAGATTTCAACGACGACTTGCTCCACGAAATGAAACGTATGCAAGAGTCGACGCCAGATTTTCTCTATCAAACCCTCCAAACAGAGTACGGTTTCAAACTCCGTGATATTCTGTTGCTGAACCGTGCATTGAGGAAGTTAGATACGACATAGATTCACTGACATAAACCTTGGAGGAATTATACTGACAGTATAATTCCTCCAAGCATAAACCAACTGAGATTTTCGTAAGCGAACTGGTTCACTTGAATTGTGTGCCCCCTGAACGCAAATGGAGGGATTCTGCCTCGGGACTACTAGCTGAACAACTTCCACGGGATAGTCTTTGGACAGTTTGACTGTAATACTATCTGACAGCAAACTTTCGACAGAAAACTGTCACGTGGAGCAGCGCCTTTAGTGTATTACATGTATTTGTTGATTGTGCCATAACTGATGTGTTACAATGTAAATGTACATTTTGTTAGTTAAACTTATGTGAGTTTTCATCTTGTTTAGGGAGGATCTGCTGTCTTTTATGTCTCTTAGCCACATTCCTTTGGTACATTGGCATTTATTTTACTTCATCCTCCCACAGCAGGGTTTTACCTACTGTAACTCGTCATCCACAGTGAGTGATTGTAAGAGGACCGAGGTAAAACCCCTGCTGTGGGAGAATAACTTTAGTTATTTTTGTCCATCTGATTATTCAGTTATTTTGTTGGTTATTTACTTAGTTGTTTACATTTAGTTGTAATAGTTTTATTTATTTTACGGTATATATTTTGTGTTCATCTCAGTCAGATTTCAATCATTTCTTCCTGTAGGCCTACGATTTCCTCTCAAACTGCGAATCAGCTTACTGCTCCCTCTCAATGTTACATGTAACTTGTATGTAAAAGTTCATGATGTATTTTAAGAAGGAAATTTCATACTCATGTAGGCATTCAGGTAGATTTTATCACTTCATTTTAATACTAACTCAGTATTCAGGCACAATAATGCTTGTTTCGTCTACACTCCTTTCGCAGTGTCTTCTCACTCATACCTATCGTTCATAGACACTGCTTACAATGGCCCGATCCCCGCCGATTTACCGCATGGTGGCAGCACTAGTCAGCGGCCAAATAGCGCGGGAAACAGCGCCGGCGTTGCTCCCAGCTTCGGCCTGTTCAACAAGATCAATCACTACAAACAGAATAATCTCGTATAGAGCGCCGTTATCCACTTCTTTAGCGATGTTTCAAAACAAAAAAGGCACGAGCTAAACACTGAAAAGTGCAAAGTGACACTGCATACTGGACACGGCGGGGGGCAGCCATTGCTGTTGTTGTAGACTAGTCGTGCTACGTCATAATGCAACTGTCCCATATAAAATGCTTTCCGACGAGTGACCAGTCTGCCGTGGTTGTCAAGGACGCTGACAGTGAACCAATCAGAAAATGTTTCATGTATTTCGTTAGTTACGCAAACGCCCTCTAGTGGTAAATCGGCGGGGATCGGGCCATTGTAAGCAGTGTCTATGAACGATAGGTACGAGTGAGAAGACACTGCGAAAGGAGTGTAGTTTCGTCCTGAAAATTAATGACACATGATCCGCACAATCTGCTCAAGTCATTTGAAATGTGCCATATTGGTTCATTTTCGAAACTCAATGGTAAAACTGTCAAGTATCTTGACCGCTACGTCATGTAAATTTGTTAAATTTGAAATATATCATGTTTGATAATTATGTCAAAGATGGCTGCCAAGGAACTGGGCAGTCGGTTAACATGTTGCAGTGTATCAGTACACATGTTTTTCTGCATTGGTTGACCGTAGTGCCACCTTCTGCCAGGACCCATCCTGATCTAATTTCGCTAATGAATTTTTGGCTGTTCATAAAGCAGTCGCTCCCTTCTTCAATATTGATATTGTGCTGGTGAAGAGAGCGAGCACAACCACTGATTACCTCAGGATGTCGTCTACCACTCTGGGTGCCTCCTGATATGTGATGGACAGATTTTATTGTTTTTAAGTTTTTTGTATGTTATTGATGTTTTGTCTGTTAGTTAGGCTCCAGTTCCATAGAGCTCACGTTTACACTTTTCACGCGCCACGCTTCACGTTTTCCTTTCGTTCCTCGATTCAGCGCACAACGAGACACACATTACCTGTCCTGTGACATGCTTTCTCCGAGGAACGAAAGGAAAACGTGAAGTGTAACGCGAGAAAAGTGTAAACGTGAACTCTATGGAACTGGAGCCTTAGATTCCACCAGGGTTACAAGTAATCTTTCTGGTTTAGGAGGGATTAACATGATTAAAGACTCTGAAACCCTCACATGCCTACGATGTCTGTGTTAAGAAAGCAGATGACAATTTCGATAAAATGTTTGGAGGAATTATAATTCGTCCAAGTCCAAATGGAGGATCGTGGAAGTTTCCCTAGTAAAAAATCATACATTTGGTAAGAAATCTTAAAATGTAGGTGACCGTTAGGCCTAGTCTTTCTCTGCCTTTTCTTGCATTGAATGACATTCATGTGCAATCATGTTGGAGATTAATAAAGATCAATAGATTATTTATGTGATTTTCTTGAACTTCTTTTCACACAATGAGGAGGTCGCCTAATTTTTTCTACCATTTGATGACGCTGCGACCGTATCCACTTTTCCACTGTGACGTCGTACGGAACGTCAACGTCACACTGCCGTGACGTTGTGGCTTCATGCTCGCACCTCACATTGCCACGGAGATGACGTCCTCAAGACAATGAAAAGGCCTGATACGGTCGCAGCGACATCTTTCCATGGAGAAAAGGCGACCTCCTCATTGAATGGGACGTTACACCTCTCAAGGAAATACAGACGATCTGCCAGGGCCCAGGGCATGCCAGGCCAATTTCTCACTGATGAAAACCGAGCTAGGGCCTATTTCTCAATTCAAATGCAAAGAAATCACGAATAATCAATGCCTCGGTGACGTTCCAATGTTTTTTGCATTCAATTATCTTATATTCGATACAGCATAAGAAATTCAGAATTGATACTACAGCAATAGACTCTATCACTCCAATAGAGCGCAGCACCTGACGGGTCGCTAGCTAGGCCTACAGCGTCACGACGTCCCGTCCCCCATTCTGAACGCGGTGACGTCACTCGAAAAACCCCTCCACTTGTTTCAGCGATCATGACGTCGTCTCACGTCCAAGATGTCATGGAATGAGTACGGGACGTCGTGACGCTGTAGTACCCGTCAGGTGCTGCGCTCTTTTGGAGTGATATAGCTAGTCTATTGCAAAGTGGCCTGAAATCAAATTTGCCGCGCTGTTTAATGATGATGACGTCATCAGACAGCGGACCCGCTGCTGCTGAACATGACCAGGCTAAGTGAATGATTTCCGAATTCGCCCTCAACTCTGACGGATGACGACTTTTCGATGAACTAAAAGTGCGGAAAAGGTGCGATGATCGGATGAACACTGTAGTTCTCTTCCCCACACCTATTTGATCATGAGCCCTTTGGCTTTCCCTGGCTTTGTGTGCGGTTTTGATCGCCTGAAAATGGTCCGAGAACTGCCAAAGCTGCCGATCTGGTCCAGGCTCTGCACTGCAGTGCATGCATCATGTGCATTGAATGCACTAAGCCTACTGGATGACTACATACAGTCATACATGCATAAAGTCTGTCTGACATGGAGGCAGGCACATAGTTTTTACAGGATCAATGCAAAAGACAGAGCGAGCGGAGAGAAAATGAAACTAACTCTGCCGCCGCAGTCAGAAAGAAAGCAAAAAAGACAATGGGAATGAGCTTCTTCTTGCTTCGGTCGATTCAGATACAGATCAAGATCAAGTCATTAGCAAATACCACTTGTTCAGATAGGCCGGTCCATGTCATCTGTGACACTAGTATTGTCATTTATCTCTTTTTCAATCATTTTCTCATTTCAGAATCTGGTAGAATTCAGAATGTCGATCATAGAAGGCGTTGGAGATGAAGTCACGATCTTTGTGACGATATTCTTCATCCTGACTGGTTTGATACTCGCTTGGTTGACCACGACTCTGAGCCCTGAAACGCACACAGTGGAAACTGACGTGTTAAACCAATCAACCCATGAAAATGATGAAAGTGAAAATGGCGCATCAGAATCAAGTGGACAGCAGCAGGGAGACCCTCCGGATGAAACTGCAAATGGCGCTAGGAATCGTTTCCAACCAGAGTTAAACAGACAAGAACCATCAGTAGAGAATAGTCAAGATTCCGCCAACCAGAACAATTCTAGCACAGCTGAAGGAGAAACAGATTTAGGCGCTGGCACTGCAACGGAACCGTCAGAGAGACTCGATGGTCATATCCGATTGAAAATAAAGTACCTGGACGACAGGGAGAGATTCGTCCAAGTTCGTCCGGAAGAAAACGTGGAAAGTTTTAAAAGGTAGGCCAGTATAACGTGAAATTACCAGATAGATTATCAAGGATACAACAATGAACAGTAAGCCGTTGTGCCTTGTGCAAGGGCATGTAAAGACTCCATCCAAGTGAGGAACATGAGTAGCTTGAGATGGCCTCCTCCGTACCTACCAGGGCCAATAATACAGCCCAAATAAGACTCCAAGGTCAGAGGACATACTGCACACGTATTTGTATTGATTAAAAAATGTCAATTTCCATTATTTCAGGACACACTTCGCTGGTGAACTCGCAGAAAATCTCCTCGTGCGTCTCATCTACAATGGTCAAGAACTCCGTGGAGAGAGTTCAACGCTCTCTTCATACAACATAGGAGACATGAGTGTTGTTCACTGCCTGATCACGCGGTCAACACGACCACAGGAAGGAAATGGACAAGTCGACCAGGACACTATGGAAATCGACTTGAGTAATTTAATGTTCCCATTGTTTGGATTAATTCTCGGTTTAATCTGGTATTGTCGCATTGCCTATAGGAACTTTTTTAATGCAATGTCCACGTTGGCGTTGATCGGAATCACTGTCCTGTTTTTCTTTGCCTGTGTGATTACGCTGCGGAATAACCGGCCTCACGAACATTTTCCGCCCCAAGCTCAGCACATGTCGGATGGACATCAGCACCAAGAATAGCGTTTGCCGCAAAAAGAGTCTATTGTTTGCCAATAAAAGAAGGCCAGTCGCAGAAATGTACCACAGCTATCCAGGAGGACCCACTTGCGGTTTTCAAGCATCGCACTTTGAAATATCAACAGCTATTGTGAACTTTATTTTTGCAGCCCTCAAATTAGTGAATTTGCTTGTATTGTAATCCACATCCACTACACAAGCTACCTTGGCTCATGGCCATGAAAATTTTCGGATTCATCGTGTGTTGGCGATACATTCATATATCTCAAGACTTGTACACACTACTACATGTACACCAGGGCCCAAATCCATAAAACCGTGCTAGGCTTAGTTGCCTGCTAAAGTGCCCAGTTTGTACAGGCCAATGTACACAACTAGCAACCAACTAAGCTAGCAAGGTTTTATGGATTTGGGCCCAGATGTTGCATCCAGAGTTCATCAAGAATTCTATCTATACGTTTGTTTCCCTAATACACTGCCCAGCACTGATGAAGTGAACCCACTGATGGCCTCAGAATCCAACTGGTGTATTCATAACAGATCTGGGACTGTTCAGTATGAATTCATGATGTGGTCTCTCTTTCAAAACGAATCATTGTGCCAATTCGACTTTCTACCCTAGAAGAACAGAGAATGGTAACCTCTCACAGGATGGTAACCTCTGACAGGATATCCAACACCAACAGATCTCCAAGATTTAAGACTTCTGCCTTCTATTCAGTGATTATTTCTTCATTTAAATTGTTTGTGATAAACATCCCAGTGTTAGAGTCCTGGAATTTTCATTAAGGAGAAAGGTAAAGATTCTCTAAGGTTAAATGAAAAATAAAACACATATATATCAACTTCGAATTTTTCGCTTTTTCCATGTTTTGTGATCAGAGTTTCACAAATGCCCGATTGGACTTCTGAAGTTCACTGCACGGCCACACCGTTGAAGGTACGACAGGGCAATAGCCGACTCAGACAAGTACAATGAAATTGCATGTACTGTCACTACATGATGAGTAGACATGGCTATTGACTGAAAATTATAGTACGGTAAGGGTGTAGGGTGATCTTGCGGCAGTCAAGACTAGCGGCCAGGTACTTTATAGGCATGACATCAAAAAAGTAGGTTTCTGATGATATGGGAGTACCAGCATTATCTTGTGGGAGTCTATATTGAACCACGTCTCCTCAACAAGAAAAGGTGACTTTTCTTTCAGCAAACTGTCTCACCACCACTCCACTCCTCGGAGCTGCCATCTATTGATACCAAAGGAGATNCCCAAAAAAAAGAACTGAGGACAATGCCCTGACGGTTGGTAAATTACAATCAAAGAAAACAATTTCCTTAAGTTATTCTTCAAATTATTTATTCAAATATATTTTCACTTTAAAACTGTGAGTATGATGCGAAATGCACAACTTGTTCACCCCCCAGCCACCAATATCCATATCTCACTCAGAGGAGATTCACACAAGCACATTGACTAACACACAAAATGATGGATAGTTTTGGGGAGACTACATGATATTGCATGTATTCCTTGCCCATGAATTTACCGGTTTCGGCGATCAAGTTTCTCTTTAAGTACACAGAGTGGTTACACCTTGAATGACATTTATATTTAGGGCCTACAGTACACACACTAAGTATTTCTTTCTTCGTGTACACTGTTTCAATGCCTGCAAAAATATATGAACTGTACATGTACCATAACTTTTCGATGCCTACTTTAACAGTCGACTGCTACCTACCTAATCACAACTCTTCTACTTCTACAGAAACTCAGTGAATCTACCGTAGGCCCACCGGTACCTCTTCCCTGTGAAGAGGGCTGTAGGCCGAGCTAGCTTTTTGGTCATTGGGGAGGGCAAAACACATCTTTCTGCCATTTCGTGTCAAAAAAAAATCTGCGTGAAAAACACATCTTGTGAGAAGTGACAGAATTCACATCTTGTGAAAGGATTCACATCTTGTGACAGAATTCACATCTTGTGACAAGATTCACATCTTGTAACAGGGTTCACATCTTGTGACAGGGTTCACATTTTGTGACAGGGTAACCCTTCACCAACAAGAAGACAAAGATACACTTACAAAACATGTATAATTATATTACATGTAAGTCTTGATATGGGCACCAACTCTGGGCACGAGGCACCAATAATATACAAACTTGTAGACAGTAACAATACTGAAGACGTAGTATACAAACTCCACCCATCCGGTGCCTGCATCTCTGATAAACTCATATTTGCATTGTCAATAGCAATATTAAAGCAGGAAATATGATTCTTTCACTGAAAGAATGAACTACAGACAATCCTAGTTTAGCAGTTGAAAATGCCAAGGGTCCCACCCAGGGTTTCGAACCCGGGACATCTCACTCTAAAGTCAAATGCTTTATGGATCATTTTCTACTAATGGATGTGATCCTTGGAAAAAGCTGAAACCGAGTTCAACAGAAATTGAGAGGAATGCGCACAAAGGAGTGAAACAGAATATAACTTGGCAGTTATTTTGGATGACAAACAGTTGATGGGTCTTTCGGACGAAGAGAATGACACACACTTTCACGGCATCATGCAACTGATGATATTTTTGACCTCGTGTGATAGAAGTTGGTTCACAAGAAGTTGGCAGTGACAGCACTCACTTTGAGCCATGATAGCCTAGTGGTATCACGACGTCCACTTAGCAAGCAGCAGGTCCCAGGTTCGAATCCTGGGCCATATGGGATTAATCATCCCTGGTTCTTCTGTCTGTCACATGGGACAGTAAGCTGTAGTGCCTTGTACTTTTGCAAGGGCAAGTAAAAGGCCCCATCCAAGTGAGGAACATGAGTAGCTTGAGATGGCCTCTTCCGTACTTACCAGGGCCAATAATGCCTATAGCTTTGGTCCTGACGGAAAAACACAATACAAATATTAATACAACATTGACATACCCTCTGGTAGTTCTTAAAGATGAATAAACATCCATTCCCCAGCTTTAAGTATCCCTTCAAAAAGCACAAGCTACCACCATAGTTGGACCAGATTCAATTTGACAACATTTTACACACCACTATTTCCATGTCTAATAAATACATGTTGCACATTGATTTGCGAAAGCACTATGGTCGAACAAATGAACAAGAAATGTACACATTTTTAAGGGGAGAATTAAATACTGAAGACCATTTCACACGTCAAATTTCCACATAGAAAACTGATCTGTACGCCCATGAAGAGCACAATCAATCAGGAAATCAAATTTTAGACTTCGACAATCTATGCCAATGCATCCATTATCTGACAACCAAATTTATAACTAATTAAGACGAATTTTCGTTGGGGAGAGCTGCATGATTGACCAGGAGCTATTAGCACTCCCTCTAAAGGATTGCCAAAGATAAATCCTGAACCATCGTGATACATGCTGGCAATGAAGGAAGATACCATTGCGGAGGAACCCTGTGCAAGAGGTCGTAATCACAAAGGGAAGTCGCGTGAACAAATCTATGTCAGTCAGGAGACAAAACTCTTGCAGAAAACTGTGGAAGACCTGAATAGGTCAGTCTAATGCCTGCATTAAGCTGTCAAATACATGCATTTCAACAATTTTTCTGAGTGTACTTAAAGGCTAACATGATGATCACTTAAACTGGGCATGTGGGTGTATGAGAAACCTTGATAGCCTGATGGTTATTATGTCCGCTTAGCAAGCAGCAGGTCCCGGGTTCGAATCCCGGGCCATATGGGATTAATCATCCCTGGCTCTTCAGTCCATCACATGGGACATTAAAGGACCACAGTATTGCTTCCCAATCCTGCGTTACACCTACCCGCGTTAAGGGAGACCTCTATTGACGACTTGGTAAACTACGCATGCTACTACGTGCATTGTAGTGTAATCATACATTCTCCAACACCGGGGCGAAAGGCTTAACTAGAGTATTGGAGCATGGTGCCGGTGGCGCCGGCTGTCGACAGAAAGTTGCAATACCGTGGTCCTTTAAGCATGTGCTTTGCACCTTATGCCTTGCAAAGGCAAGTAAAAGACCCCATCAGTACTCGAGACGGCCTCTTCCCAACTTACCAGGACCAGTAACCCAATGGATTCGGCCCCGACAGAAAAATCTAATACTTAAACTGGGCATGACTTGTTACAGGCAATTGCATTGTCATTCAGGTGTGAGTAGGCCAACCGACGCAGAAGGCTGAAGTAAAATTTTGGGACTCACTTTTGTTTACAGTACACCTATGTGTTCAATAATGGCTTACATGTGGGTGTACGAGTGAACACCATTACTTTTCATTGCCAGTTGCATTGTTTTTCAAAAAGTTTTGCTTCAGGTCGAAGTAGTTGGCCAAGATATGTGAAAAATAAAATCTTAGGGATCCCTTTTTGTGCACCAGCTGACAGAACACCAAAAGCAAGAATACAAAGTCAAGGCTGAAACTGTGATACCTCAACAGTGAAAGAATGGAAGATGAAATATGAAGTAAACGCCGTCCTCTAAAGCCACACTGTATTCAGTTCAGAAAGTGCTTATGTTCGCCGACATTAATCTAGTGTAAAATATACTATGCTCCATCTAAATACATTAGAGCTCTGCCTGCAGATTTTTCAATGTGTGCTGAAAACTAGGTACCGGTACCGGTATTAGGCAAGCATTTTGGGGACCTTCACAAGGTTATGAGACATCGACCTGCATTCTCACAACACTTTGAAAACATCGCAAAATTCAATACAGAGGGGATTTTTAAAAGTTTCTAATGATATTCTATGGTTTATGAAAGGATATTACTCAAAACTGCTCAAAAGAGCAGACAAAATGGAATGTCACAGCAGGTAGAATTCCAACAAATATTCAAGTTTTGTTGTTAGCACATGCTCGCCATTTCTGCAAAATGCACGTTCTGTATTTTAAAGATCTTTTAGTAGCACAAGCAGCATAAAGGGAAAATGCTCACAAGTAAAAAGTGTCGCAAGAATCGCATACCACTGGATGGAAGGATGGAGATTATTACTTATGAATGTTTCATTGATCAATCACCAATTCTATCTGTCAGAACTCATCATTCATTCACGCACGACATAATGGGTTCGTTTCAAGCAAGGGAAAGAATACGGGATCTTGCATTGAGCAAGGTTTGTGTTGGGTATAAATATAGCCACTAATACTTAAGTTCATCTGTGTGAGGAGTTGAAGGGTTAACATGGCCATGGCTCACCTGACTTAATTCCATCGTCTGTTTCCTTGATGTGACGAGACATTCTATCACGGCAATTTCGTTATCTCCCTAGGTTCGAATTCCACTCCTTTTTGGACTTCTCGGCAATAAAAGTCAGCAAACGTTTCAGCCAGGTGTGCACTCGGCAAGCACTGGTCCAGTTCTGCCAAAAAAACTCCAAACTCCACACTTTTAAACTTAAAAGAAAATTCAAACCATAGGCCCACTGCACAAAACATTGTGCCAGGAAGCTTTAGCATTAAGCAGGGTGCAACCTAATTATGTGATACGTTTCACTCCAAGAATTTAAACTGAACAAACTCAAATTCCAAGAACTCAAGGAATTGGACGAGGGAATGAAGTCAGGTGAGCCATGGTTATATCAACCCTTCAACTCCTCACAGTCTGTCAGACATGAATCAGGACAGAATAAGAATTCTCTCTATATCATTCAATCAACACATACACATTCCAATGATGAGCAAAAATGAGTGAAGAAGATAATGAGGATATGAATATTTAATTTTGCAATAATATCGGGCGGCCGAAATATGAAGTAAAACTAAAACTGTTATCACAGAAACGAAGCATGAAAATTCACTGATATACAAACAAGGTGTTGAAACATAATGTAAGTCCCACTGCATATTTTCACCAATAATAGCACAAAGTGTTTGGAATATGAGTTGATTTTTGGGCCACCCAATATAACTGCATTTTAATGCTTTATGGGACTATTTTTGTTATAGTTCTGTCTTCTTCTTTTGATTTTTATCGCTTTTTTCTTCTGTCTTCTTCTTTTCTTCAGCCTTTCTCCTTTCTTCCTCAGCCTTCTTCTTTTCTTCAGCCTTTCTCTTCTCCTCCTCAACCTTCCTTTTCTCTTCTGCCTTTCTCCTTTCTTCCTCAGCCTTCCTTTTTTCTTCAGCCTTTTTTCTCTCCTCCTCAGCTTTCCTCTTCTCTTCAGCCTTTCGTTTTTCTTCCTCAGCCTTCTTCTTCTCCTCTGCTTTCCTCTTTTCTTCCTCAGCCTTTCTCTTTTCTTCTTCGGCCTTCCTCTTCTCCTCAGCTTTTCTCCTTTCTTCTTCAGCTTTCCTTTTTTCCTCAGCTTTTCTCCTTTCTTCTTTGGCCTTCCTCTTCTCCTCAGCTTTTCTCCTTTCTTCCTCAGCTTTTCTTTTTTCTTCTTCAGCTTT
The DNA here is from genome assembly GCA_002633025.1 of Notospermus geniculatus. Lineage (NCBI taxonomy): Eukaryota > Metazoa > Nemertea > Pilidiophora > Heteronemertea > Lineidae > Notospermus > Notospermus geniculatus. The sequence goes on from NMRB01001372.1 coordinate 91,096, forward strand.
CCTTTTTTCCTCAGCTTTCCTCTTTTCTTCTTCAGCTTTCTTTTTCTCCTCAGCTTTCCTCTGTTCTTCCTCAGCCTTCTTCTTCTCCTCAGCTTTCCTTTTTTCTTCAGCCTTCCTCTTCTCTTCAGCCTTCCTCTTTTCTTTTTCAGACTTCCTCTTCTCCTCAGCCTTTCTCTTTTCTTCTTCAGCCTTCTTCTTTTCTTCAGCCTTTCTCTTCTTTTCTTCAGCCTTCTTCTCTTCAGCCTTTTTCTTCTCTTCAGCCTTCTTTTCCTCAGCTTTCTTTTTTTCTTCAGCCTTTCTCTTCTCTTCCTCAGCCTTCCTTTCTTTTTCAGCCTCCTCTGCAGCATGCTTCTGTTCCTCTGGATCGTTACTGGAATGAAAATGTGCTGTATTATCAAAATGATGAAGTCCATAAACCACTTGTGTGCTTGCCAGGATCCGTCCGCAAATTTCCAAGTGTAAAAGAAAGGTGTTTCTCCATGCAGGGTTTCCGCCGGAGGGTAAAATTCCGTACCCTTAAATTTTTCCAGGGTACAGATCCGTACCCTCAAAAACATTGGGTAACCATTTTTCCATGACATGCCAGATGAAACCAAACAACCGGCATGACCGGCGCGAGGATTTTATGCTTCAAAATATGCCTAAAATGGCAGCAAACATCGTTTAAAACCATTTAAAAAATGAAAAAAAAAATTTTTCAAAAAAAATTTTTTTAAATTTTTTTTCAAAAATTTTTTCGAAAATTTTTTTTTGGTCCGTACCCTCATTTTTTTTCCTGGCGGAAACCCTGCCACTCAATGGAAAATTTGTCATTGTGGGATTCCTTACGTCTTTCGCAAAGACATGGCACAAATGACTTCCAACATGTTTCTCAGGGTAAGTTCCCATTCAGAGCCAAGATACTCTCACATGGAGGCGCCCCTAAACTTATTGCATGTTATGACAATGCCCTATGTGAGATATGCAGTCAAGTTGGCTCCCAGAGATTGCTCACATAGCATTATTGGCCCTGGAAATACGGAACAGACCACCTGAAGCTTGCTGAGTGGACATGATAACCACTTGACTATCATTATCAAGGCAATACGTACGACTTCATGAAGTTATAGAGATCATCCACGGAACGTCCACCTTCATAATCCTTGACTTCCTGACCATTTTGGAAATACTTCACTGAAGATAAAAGTTGACATTCAACAAGCGGCAGCAGAAACAGAAACGTGACCCAGGATGAATCATGATCACACCGCAGTCGGGTCAGTTACGATGAAGCAAGTACCATTCTCTAATTACCTAGGTAAAGGGCCTAAAACCAAGTTCATGACATCTACTGGGTACATTTGAGGCCAGGCCATCCTGCAAAAGTTTCAAACCCTATACCCCTCACGGTTTAAAATTTTCTTCCTATTTCCTACGGAAAATAGGCCTCTTTCACTGCATTTTAGCATGCACAAATTTGTGAGATCTATTTGAGGCCAGGCCATCCTGCAAAAGTTTCTAACCCTCAGGGTTTTAAAAAGTTTTTTCTATTTCCTAAGAAAAATGGGCCTAAAGCTAAAATTTCTATTGAAAAAACCCCAGAAAATCATGCATAAAAGTATAGTATGAATAACTGACTACAACCTCAGACTGAAGCAGCGTTGTTTTATTTATGCTGGTGTAATGGAGACGACACCAAAATCAACCCGAGATACCACACAAGACCAACTTGAGTAGTTGGTAACCCAGCCAGGAAATGGCGACTTTAGGGCTTATCAGTCACTACTCTCTTCAGAATCTGGCAACAGCCTCTGACGAGTGGGATGCTGAAATGACTTACACGTTGGGTAACCGCGAACGTCATACTTCTGTGCAACCTCCGATTCTTGAGTTGCATCGACGGCAGCAAGTACGCCACCGATCTGAAAACAGGGTTCAACTTGTTACAACTTTAACCCAATCAAGCTGCCTATTTTTTGCACTTGACATCTGTCGCGTTCACCGCTCTGAACCGCCATGAAATGCCACTGCATTAAGCTGAATAGAGAACAGTACGAGTCAAGGCGGTTTATGGCGATATCAGCATCTGGAGACATGGCGGGTTGTGGCCCTGCCAGCAGTAATTGGTGATTTGATTTCTACATTAGAGGTGATGGGAATTTTTGTCAAAAAGTGGGCGTGGTCTTCTAGGCGGCTCACGGCAGGGCGGTTTAGGGCGGCATGGGCTTTTTTGGATTAAACAAAAGGATAATGTGCTCAAAGATGACCGGTACCTACAAATTTCAAATTGACAACTTGGGAATGGTGTTAAACCATACAAGATTTCAGACCAATTTTTCAGAGAGTAAGCCCCGGATGAAATGCGTGTACTCCACATTGTTTTGACCGACTTACCTCTTGTTCAGCCAGTTTTTGAGCAGCTTCCCCATACGCTGGTTTCATGGCCTTACAGTGGCCACACCCTGAAACAAAAACACAAGATATCCATTCAATGCTAGGGATCGGAAACAACAACCATCCTGTGGGAGTCCTACTCAAATATGGTCACCGAGACCGTCAGGGCACAGTTCACTTACATGGTGCGTAGAACATAACTAGGACGGATCGATGCTGATTTAGGAATGTATCGAATGTGTCATCAGCAAGATGGTGGACGTTCTCGCCAGGGTCATTCTCACTCCACGCGGGCTTAGGGTCGGTCTTCTTCTTGGGGGGTGGCGTAGGATTCTGAGGATCCTTCATGAAATGTACGAAGTCGTGTTCCTGAGGAGAGAAAAAGAACAGGATGAGAATGAAATAGACTTGGTTCGGTGAAAACACAAGCCCATGTCACCTCAATACCACCAGGTATGATCCCCTGTCAAACCTTTTTTTTTTTATGTGGCAGAGAGGGTGATCTCTTCGAGAAGCCAGATTTGAATTAGATTTTTCCGTCAGGGCCGAAGCCATAGCACTATTGGCCCTGGTAAGTACAGAAGAGGCCATCTCAAGCTACTCATGTTCCTCACTTTGATGGGGTCTTTTTACCTGCCATTGCAAAGACACAAGGTACAAGGCACCACGGCTTACTGTCCCATGTGACGGACTGAAGAGCCAGGGATGATATCCCATATGGCCCGGGCTGAATTCAACCTGAGACCTGCTGCTAGCTGAGCGGATGCGATAACCACTTGGCTATCAAAGCTCCTCTTCAATAATTCTCATTGTCATTAATCTTACCTCTCTACCACCGGTATACTTCTCATCATTTTTGCCATAGTTGAAATATTTGAATGTTGGGTAGCCACTGACGTCGTGGTGTTTGCACGTCTCGGTGTGTTTGGTACAGTCCATGGCAGCGAACATGATCTTATGATCCTCTCTGTATTTCTCAGCGGCGTTCATGAACTCAGGCTTAGCCTTCTTACAATGGCCACACCCTGTAGAGTTTAATTAAAGTATCATGTGATATATAATGGGGAACCAGTGGACAGTGTTACATAGGGTATTATATTATATTGTATTAGATTTTTCCATCAGGGCCGAAGCCATAGCATTGTTCGCCATGGTAAGTCAGAAGAGGCAATCTCAAAGCTACTCATGTTCCTCACTTGAATGGGGTCTTTTACTTTGCCCTTGCAGACTAGAGGTACAAGGTACAAGGTACAAGGCACTACGGCTTACTGTCCCATGCGAGGGATTCAAGAACCAGGGATGATTAATCCCATGTGGTCCGGGCTGGATTCGAACCCTGGACCGGCCACTTGATAAGCAGATGTGATAACCACTAGGCTATTAAGGCTCCTCAGCACCCCTTCACTCCACTTTGACTTCACACTTACATGGAGCATAAAACATCACTAGAGAATGCTTCTTCTTTTTAAGCGTGTTCTTGAAGTTTTCATCGTTCAAATGGATAACATCACTTTCAGTCTCCTCCCATGACTTCTCTGGAGGGGGAGGTGGCGGGGGTTCTTTTGGGCTGTAAGAATGAAAAGAAACACGCAAGTAAAAGACTGTCCATATACCGAGCCCACTGCTCTCGGCTAATTGTTATCATGGAATATTACTTGAGGTACGATACACACTAATGTCTTATACTTACTCCTTCATAAACTCAACTATTTTATCCGCAGTTCTTTCATTGAAATCAAACTTGAATTCACCATCCCTGCAAAAAAAATACATCATAAAATCACTAACGATAAAGTCCCCAGATTCACCTTGTTCTTATCATTTCAGACAATTGAGTTAAGACCAACTTCGTGAAACACACAGAAATTCAGTCAAAAATACCTACTTGAAGTATTTGACCGTTGGGAAACCTTTTATTCCAAATTTCTCTGAAACCTTTTTCTCCACGGTTGCATCAACTGCTGCTATTGATGCTTCTACCTGTAAGACAGAAACAGAAACTTGACAAACTCAACTGAGTTACCAAAAAAACATATGCACAAAGACAGAGTGAGGCTATGCCACACTGGTTGTGTCATAATAGCAGAATACATGTACAAAGAATGGCATCAACCAAGAGAAAATGAACTTACCTCCTGAGTTTTGAGCTGCCCAGCAGCATCTGTGTATTCTGGCTTCATCTTTTTACAGTGACCACACCCTGGAGAAGACAAAAGTCAACCATCAATACCGATTGTAACTATCAACAGGACAAGAGCAGTCAGCTACACTTACCAGCAAAAGATCGAACCTGTAGCCTCAGAAGTGACAGGCGCCAGTTTTCATTGGGCCACTCTGATGGCGACAGCCTCGACGGTGAATGCGGAACAGAGAGAGTAGTTTAACTCACATGGGGCGTAGAACATCACCAGGACTGAAGGGTTGGATGATATGTGCTCATCAAAATTGGCATCAGTCAAATGGACAACGTCCGTCTCCTCGTCCTTCCATTCGGACTCCTTCTCCGGTTCCTTGGGTGGTTGTGGGCTAAAACATGAACAGAAATCAGGTCAACGAAGTAGAAGAACATCTTACGGCTTACTGTCCCATGTGACGGACTGAAGAGCCAGGGATGATTTATCCCATATGGCTCAGGCTGGATTCAAACCCGGGACCTGCTGCTTGCTAAGCGGACGTGGTAACCACTTGGCTTTCAAGGTTTCTCATTTAGTTCTTCACAATTTACATGTAACAGAACTTACTTTTTCATCCACGCCACAATGCCGTCCTTATTTTTTTCTCCGCCGTAGCCGAACTGTGGACGACCATTCCTGAAAAGACCACCAGCACAATTTTACCATTTCATTATGTAGCCAGTTTTAGCATGTTTAGTATCTCATCCTATCAGGAGATTAGTTATGCTATGCGTTATTATCTTCTCATGCAGCCATTTCACTCGCAAAATTATGACATTTTTTACTTGTGTCAACTCTGCTGCTTTACAAGCACAAAAAATGTTGACCAATCCCGGCAAGAAAAACTCACTCGAAATAGACGATAGTTGGAAATCCTGTGATGTTGAACTGTTCTCTGATGACGGCATTTTCAGGCTTGTCAACATCCATTCCAGCGAGCACCTGAAATAAACAAGAACTTCTCAATAAGTTATGTAACAATGAAGGATCTCAGAATACAGTCAAGCAGCTGCTTCCTTCTAGATATTTTCTACACAACGCCCTCTGGAGGCCATGCAAGACCACTGATTATGCTAAAGGATATTACAGAATATACTCCTGTACACCCTTACGCAGAGTTTGAAGTTCCTGGATCACGTACTGCTGATAATAAGATGATGTACCAAGATTTATAGTTTTCAACGATGGGGATCATAACTATGATAGAGAGCAGCCTGATTTCAACAACTTCCAACTTACAGAAGAGCCTTTTAACTCTGAAGCTGCTCCAGCGAATTCTGGCTTCAACATTTTACAGAAGCCACACCCTGAAACAAGGAATTTTGTGAACAACATCAAATAATAGAAGATTAAGTCTTTTGCTCTTCGGAAATCCTCTACGCCAAAGGCTTCGATTTTTAATCCGGTCGTCACAAGACAACTTCTTCAAATCACTTCACCAGAATGGTGTTACATATAGACTGGGAGCAATTCAATGCCAAAGAAACCCGAGGGTCATAAACCCTGCATCTCGAGAAGAAAAAAACGTTGACTTACATGGTGCATAAAACATCAGAAGGATAGGCTTCCGTTCTTTTTTCAACAATTTTTGTAAATCTTGCGGTGACATTAAGTGGGTAACATCCTCTGCAGATGCCTCCTCATCCCAAGGTAAGTCACCTTTTGGATCGCGAAGAAAATTCACTATTGACTGAAAAAAAGATGAGGAAAGGAGTTTGACTCTTAAGTGGGGAAGAATTCAAGGTCTGAAGTAGATAGTTATGGTTCCCGATCATGAAGATCGGGAACCATATTGTTTTTGGTCGTGGTGTCTGTGTGTGTATCTGTGTGTGTGTGTGTGTGTCTGTGTGTGTGTCCGTCTGTCACGCCTTCATATCTTATCTCCTTCAAAAGCTACAGTCCTGGTAATACATCCTACCCCTAGGTTTGTCAACCTGGGCAATCCAATGAGCTAATCATTTTCAACATCAGATGCCTCCATCATGATGTAATCAACATATCAGACTTGATATTTTGTCCGTCACGCTTTTATCTGATGTCATAACTCGGCTCCTTTAGCACCTAGAGCAACAGAAACAAGTTCTACCCTTAGGTTTTCATACCCTAGGAATCGAATGGACTGATTACTTTTGATCTGAGATGTAGGGGTCATGGTGATATCGATATCACAAATTTGATATTTTGAGATAACTTGCCATATTGTCAACTGAGCAACATGAAACAAGTCTTAGTTCATGCCTGCTTATCCAAGGACTGGANTCATGCAGTTAAATCTTAAAATCATGCACTGCTTTCAGAGATACAAACCAAAAATAAAGTTTGCCACAACGTGGATTGACAAATCGACGCCATTTTGCCACGTACAGAAATATACCGCTTCCGGTTGGTCTCATCGACCAGTTTGGCAAGTCGCTCGAGTCCAACCCGAGTTACAAGTCGGCCGTTCCAAGCTGAGACTGATTCTCTACCCTTGTAACGCTCCGCTCGTGTAGCGGAGGGTTACGAAGGCACACGGGACCAGTCTAGACTATCAAAGATGGCGCACTCATCCCAAAAGGGTCGGCTAATCGCCGTGATCGGTGACGAAGTATGCCCTGATTTCATCCAATTTCACCCAATTTATGATTTCACAGAATAGAAAACAGACTTACCCATCAAAAAACCGAAAGAGTAGTTCAGTAGCCGCGTCAGATCGATAAAAAAAGATGATCTGCCCGATCTCCATCATTTATACACACATCACATGCACATGATGATGCACAGGCGGATGCACCCCAAATCACATGACCATCATGACCATTATTTTTGTTTGGTCAGCATAGCCTGTCGATGGTTGCACTAGGGGGAGACTCTGTGAGGGGTGTAGCCTAGGCTGGTGGTGAACAATTCATATGAATGAACAGTGAATCGTCCGAAGCGACATGACAACCCAAACGCCGCTGCTGCTGGGAAAAAAAAGGCAGAGATCCTCTGCCCTCGTAATGCTCCGTGTTCGTGTAGGCCCTACCTAGTGGAGAGTTACGAAGGCACGGGACCAGTCTGGACTATCAAAGAATAGTGTCGACAGCACATGACTGAGTGGGCCTAGGCCTAGTTTTAGTAATGATTTTTCTTTCCTTTCAGGACACGTGTACCGGATTTCTCCTTGGTGGCATTGGTGAAATGAACAAAAGTCGACAGCCAAATTTTCTTGTTGTCGATAAGAGTAAGTGTTTCATTTTCATTGCTGATACTGCAACCTTTGCTAAAATTAAAGAAAAATGAAAGAACTACAATTATCAAAATCTTGTTTTCATTTTCTGGACACAAAAGTTCTCATGTTTTTACTTCTGAAGGTCTGCACACAACAGGAATGGACCTCGTCAATGAATTTGAAAAATGCAATAAATCCTACGGCAGTAAACTGATATTTTTGTAATATTTCAGATACAAGTGTAGCAGAGATTGAGGAGACATTCAAGTCATTTGTTGCTAGAGACGATGTCGCCATTATCCTTATTAATCAAAATGTAAGAAATTAAGTTTGTTACCAGAATGACCAGCGATCAGTTTTATGCCCTTTCTGTTGGCATTGATAGTGACTTTCCACCACTGCCATTGTCAAATTATTGACTCAATACAATATAGACTACAGGATTATATGTACAGGGTTGGCCAGGATAATTTTCCCCACAAGGGCCAATTTTTATCCTGGGACGAGGTTGTTTGATACCATTTTTCCCTGGTGTGGATCGAACCCGGAACCTATGTTGTGAGAGTCTGCAATGTTTCCACTGAGCCACTCTTGACTTTTATCCGTTTAATGTCAGGAGCCAGTGCTTACAATCTTGGTCATGAATTGAGCTGTTTATTTCCAGGTAGCAGAGATGATTCGTTATGTTCTTGACGGTCACACCGTCGCAACACCAGCTGTTCTGGAGATTCCCAGTAAGGACCACCCGTATGACGCCAGCAAGGATTCTATACTAAGACGGGCAAAGGGCATGTTTAGTGCTGATGACTTCCGATAATATTCAGGGAAATGTGTTAGTCTAGTCTCATTGATGTTGTTTAAGTAGCCAAGACTGGAATGCATGTGCATTGACATTGAGAAATGATCTCAAAGGATTGATGGCAAATTATCAACACATTTTGAAGGAGAGACATCCATACCCCATCATGGGTATTCATTAGAAAGTGCTCAAGAAGAGCTTTCAGGTGTTATGCGGGTCTAGATTTTGCTGACTTAGAGAAAATTCCTTGAAGATTGTTTGTCATTGTATCTGAAGTGCTGTGCGACTTTGAGGATTTTAGCCAAAAAATATCAGGATTATTGTATGGTGTTCTATTTATGTGTAAAGTATCTCATTATGTCCTCATTTTCAATTATCTGTTGCAAAGACAGAAGATTTTGCATTCCATGTAAGGCTTCGCTTCTTTATTTGTTGGGTTACAATCCTGAGCCGTGGTTTTCCTGCAGGACCAAGGACTGACATTCTAATTCAAAATGTACATGTATATTGCATGGAGGTCTTCAGTCATCTTCCCTACTCCTTGACATATGTGCTTTTTCCAGCCAATATAGAAGCGTGGCCTGGTGTGTACATATGTAATAGAGTACAAAACTGTGCAATATGTTTGTGTCAGCCATTTTGATTCTTTAAAGCCACACTATATTCAATAGGAGCTGTCAGCGAGTTGACCACTAGGTGTCACTAGGGCCCAATTCAATGCATCTAGCGGACCCAGTCATTATCAATCGAGCAGCAATCATAATAGATTTCCTGTACATTTGGTCCGCTAAGACTGTGCTGCCATCTGTTAGCAATATGCGCGGCTGACTGCTCCTATTCAGAAACAGAGTGGCTTTAAGTTTCTTGATAATCAACCCAGAGGTGGAAATCCATCATGGACTGACCATGGAAGGGGAACTCAGAATCATGATCACTTGACCAATTGCCAAATTACTGTGCTATGATTATGGTTGATTATACATACATGTAATCAGAAAGCAATTAGGACTAATTAGTTTTCGGATGTAATATAAATAGAGAATGTGATATAAATATAATATGAGTGTCAATTTCTTTCTGTCTCAGTCTTTTACAAGTAGATGATTATATAATCACAGGGAGTTTTCACAAACCCCGAAACGCGAACGCCAAACCCATTGTTCGACGCCACGAAGAGAGCACCGAACAAAAGGACAGACGTTCGCGTTGGCGTTTCGGGGGCTTTGCGAAAACTATAATACATCTTGTACACATGGTGTATGTTGGAACTCGTATTTTCCCGAAGGCATCAAAGGAATTCAAGAATTGAAAGTCAATTGTGACTCTTCTTCGTTTGGCCATTTGAATACTTACAATTTCCTAGTTCCACAGGTTTTGAATACCCAGCACCACACTATAGGACGGGAGATCCCGGTTCGATTCCCAGTGCGGTCAACGACATTTGGCATTGTCGGTGAAGGCTCTTTCCTTTCTCATCTTGGCTTTCACTATCTTTGCTATAATGCATGGATCACTCTGAAACAGGGAGTCTGATCAGGTGTGATAGCCACTGCAAATCATAACGAGTTAGGGATCTGAAAGAAGAGGGGAGGAATATGGTAGCTTATATAGGATGTGGTAGGCCCTCAAGCTTAACCATTAAGCTCGAGGGCATAACAACTAACATACAGGGCCGACTGCACAGAAAGTCGGATAGTGCTACCGGCGCCTATCGGCAGTTAATCATAACACATTTTCCCATTAACTAAACCGCCGATAGGCATCGAAAGCACTATTGGGCTTTCTGTGCGATCGGCCCAGATGTTGGGCGTGATGAAGGAACGCCTGCCTTACATGTGGTGATCCGGGTTCGATTCCCGATGTGGTCTGTGACAATTCTATCTCATGTGAGTCCACCAAGTACAGGACATGTCATGTGCATTATAGCTCATGTGAATGAACATGCTTGGTCAGTGCAGGCCTACTGAGTGCAGGAAAAGTATCGATGTCGAGAACCTCCGTGGTTGTATCGATACACAAATCATGAGAAGTGAAACTCGACGAAGTGAATCTATCAAAGTTTATTTGAAGAAAATGATGAGTTTGCACTGCACAAATGAAACGATTCAAGATAATTTATAAATTACAACTAACAAACATATTTATTATACCTCGATCTTCTACAGCCATTAAACATAATCATAATTTGTACAAATATTCACAAAACTATTTACAATTTTGAAAAAAAAACTAATAATCACCTCAACAGGTGGTTCTTGGACAATCTGCATGGACTGGCCATTTCCGTGTTGAATTATAGTATGTTTTTCTGTCCCCCTCTATCAGACATGAATACTTGAGTATTTGGTTAACTGGTTCTGACCCAATTTTGGTGGAAGATCACTACAGATTTTTATAATATGCATTTGAGGCCCGTAAGGGTTGCAGGGTCTAAATTCATTCATGGCAGTAGGCCAACACAAATGACTTGGTCTAATTTCGCCTGTTCTGGGGTCTTTCATGGACTTAGAAAATTTTTGAGCCAGAACCAGTTAATTAAGTACCAGTACGGTACTCACTGTATCCACTACGAGGACTACCACTGTAGTGTATTACCCCTCATACAATAATCAGTTCTGATTGGGTTTTCTGGGTGTGTTTGACCGAATGCTGTTGCTCAATTTATAAAGAATGGCTCAATACATTTTCATCCATTTGTTTCACAAAACCCACAACACGGCGAAATTCCCACAGATTATCCAAGGACCATAAACAATCCGAAATAAATCAAGTTATTTTTGAAATGCAGTTAGATTCATGCTCATTTTACATGTAACTAATTCTGAAGTACTCTGTTCGAGAAATGCAAAAATGAAATGGTCCATGGACCATGTGCTCACCTGGGTGAACGTACCAGAAAAACAAATGACAAATGTTAAATCAAAATGTTCCAGGGTCATGTATCCTCATTAGATGTACCTGATAAAAATTTGGAGACAATCCAGTTACAGTTCAGGAGTTACTGGACTTAGAACTTTGGTTTTGGCCACCTGCTGGCCAAGCGGAGANTCAGGCCAGAGTATTTTAATTTTTAGAAAATGTTGACGCAAAAGATGAAATGCATTTCAAAGTATTATTGATAATTCACGATATATTCACATCACATGATAACAACTTTGTACAAAAAAACTGAACCGAACCCACGGATATAAATATTGACAAATAATATTGGTTTTAACTGAATCATCTGGTATTTTTGACCAATCAGGAGTCACGAATTTTGACATATCAAATGTCATGAACATCGAGAATACGCCAAATAGATCTGGACAGGAAGAGCCCAGCCCTGTTGAGCACCAGTCACCCACCCCTGAGCTTACAAACCCTTATTAAGAACGGACCACTTGCTGATCAAAATAGACAGCACAATACTTAACCATTAAATATATTCGTGAAGGTGGGCCCGAGCAAAAGCTGTGGAACGAGTTATGTGATTATAAGTGGTGTATTTCATGATTTAAATACAACACGATTCTCTGATGTCGGTTTTCGTCGCTGACGACTTTGCAACTCACCGATGAACGTAGTCTCGCACGATTGGCATTTTAACATCCGAGATAAAATATCAAACAGAGACGAAATATAAAATGACTCAACGTGTTCATATATTTACATTATTAATCCTACGTACAACAAAACACACAAACATAACGTTATCATTAATGATTAGTTATTACTGAAGCACAATCAACATCGTGTTTGTAAAGTGACAAGTTATATTCATGTGTACATTCAACGTTTATCAATAAAAACACGAGGTACCGGTTCTCATTTTACTACTGGAGCTTCACCCTCCTATAGTAC
>NMRB01001372.1:104147-143327 GCA_002633025.1 Notospermus geniculatus
GGGGGTAGAGTGCAAGAATTACCAGTAGATAAGCCCAATATTCAATCATGCTTTCTGGTAACTTTATCTAGCAATGGAATTTCGAGACAACTGAGCCAATATTCAATCATGCTTTCTGGTAACTTTATCTAGCAATGGAATTTCGAGACAACTGAGCCCAGCTCCAATGATTGTAGTGTATGGTAAACTTTACACACATGATCCAATAGTATTACATCTCTGACAATAAGACAATTTGGCAGGCTTTCGTAACGCATGAAGAGCACCACACTCCGATGGCAAAAAAGGCAGAATCTCCACTCAAGATACCATAAGAGGGATGATGTTCAGATGTGATATCAGCCTTACTCTGCACAACTATGTACTGAATAGTCCAGAATAGTGCTGTTACGTCTAAAGATCGTATTCCCTCTGATTTCAACACCAGAGGGCAGAGCAAATACACAAATACTTTTCCTGACAAATCTAATCCAGTTAATGCCGAACAACAATAAACCTATCCAAGATCACAGAACATCACCTTCCACAGCACATGAATCACATGAAACCCAAATACACTTAATTATACCAGCACTGTCTCTAATATGGCACCTCAACGCCTAAGGCTACTTCTCCAATATACATGTACACCAAAGTCTAATGTGATCAGAACCAAATCCAGTTGTTCAAAGTTCATTTAGATCTTGCAATTAAAATATGGTTCATCCAAATAATTGAATCCCAAAATTTTTCCATAGGAATTTCACTTGAAAAATACAAGTTATTTCATTCACAAGAACTGATCTTCAACTAGGCCCAAAATTTTCAGCAAGAAATTTCTCCCAAATGTCCAATTATAGGAAAGGGTAATTCTCTCAGTAGGTTAAGGATTATTTCTTTTGTTGTTTTCAGTAAAACAGGCAAAAGGCGTGGCGGGTTTTGAATGAGGCAAACTTTTGAGAAAGACTACATAGGTTTGCGAATGATGAGTCAACCCGTTCTTCAAAACGTAGAAATGAATGTTACACTCTGATATCATCATAACGTTGTTTCCTCGCGTCTGTTGAGATTGTCATCAAAAGGTGGCGGTGGGGGTGGTGGTGGCAGGGGTAGGCCCTTCGAGTCGACCGGGACGATAATTTCTTCTTCTGGTTCTTGTGCTGGTGGAGGGGGTAAGGGCAGTTCGTCCTTCTCGCCGTCCGACTTGACTCCGACTTCAGAAACCGACCCGAGTGATCCGGCTTTCTCAAGTTTGGCCTGCTGTTTACATTCCTCTCTGATTCTCGCCAGCAGACGACGCAGCTCACGATTGCTTGGTGCTAGTTTCAAGGCCTCCATCAGATCAGTAATAGCCTCATTGTATTTCCTGTCATCCCTCATAGCTCTTGCCCGTGCATAGTACGCCTCATACGACTGCGGTCGCACGTCCAAAACCTTGCTAGCGAGATCGATGGCGCCGGGGAGATCGCCGAGCTTCCTCTTGCATCGTGACAAATTCAACATCAGGTTGATTTTCAGGTCTCTGAACGTCTTTGAGTCTTCCGCGCCGCACTCGGCAGGGAATTTCTTCAGGGCATACATGTAGCGATGTGCAGCCTCCTTCAGACGATTTTTCTGCAGAAAGGAATGAGAAATATGTAATCGTGACACAAACACATTGGCATTATCAATCAAAAGGCTTTAAAATACTATTCCACGAGTGTCAGTGCCAACTCAGAGCATTATAGCTACTCATGAGGAGCCTGATAGCCTAGTGGTTATCACGTCCGCTTAGCAAGCGGCAGGTCCCGGGTCCGAATCCATCTTGGGCCATATGGGATTTCATTCCCGGCTCTTCAGTCCATCGCATGGGACAGTAAGACATGGAGCCTTGTGCCTTGTGTGTTTGCAAGGGCAAGTAAAAGACCCCATCCAAGTGAGGAACATGAGTAGCTTGTGATGGCCTCCTCCGTACTTACCAGGGCCAATACTGCTATAGCGTCAGCCCTGATGGAAAATTGAAATACAATACATAGCTACTTATCAAATGATATTGGGTGATAACTTGGTAATGTAGGAGGAAACCAGTCCACCGGAGAACCTACAATGTCGTGGAGAGACACCTTTCTACCACTACTCTACTCCCTAAAGTCTGTCGAATGACCAGGGTTGAACCGTGACCTCTTCGGTGGCAGGCGCGGGGTTTCCACTGTACCACATCGACACCTTAAAAGATGGCGCCATGCAAAACCCCTCAAGAGATATGATTGGATGAGAATAACTGTTTGTTTTGGACGTTTTCGACCCGTGAATAAATCTTCTTATACTTACTTTGTATAGAATGTTTCCATCTTCCATCAGTTTGTTGAGCAAAAGAATCAGAATATCGGCCTTTCCAGCCGCCATCGCCCAAGTGGCAGGGCCAAGTTTTGCACCCTTCTTCAAGAAGCAGATCACAACGCTTGTATTCCTACAGCCGATCGCTCGATCGAGGGGACGCATGCCGTTGAAGTCGGTGTGTTCAATGTTGGCGCCACGATCGATCAGATATTGGACCTGGAAGAAAGGGATATATCGTCAATTTTTGGGAAAGATCGTTGTGGAAAAGTAAGAGAGAGGTAAAGGTGATGATCAGCCAACTTCACATTTACCCCCAGACTCTCCAGAAACCTTTCTGGGGAACTCAAGGCACAGGCCGTTCAGTGCATCGCTTGATCCTTTCAGACCAATTTAGAGTACAAAGTGGCAACCAGGCCAGAATTGGAACACACAGCCCCCCCCCCCCCACCTGTCTGTCTGAACTCAAGGAGCAGCTCATTCAGCGCTTGCTTGATCCTTTCAGACCAGTTGAGAGTACACAGTGACAATTTGACTAGGAATCGAACCCGCCGCCAATAGGTTACAAGTCCGACGCCCCACCACTGCACCACGGCGCTCCCTCCCACAGAGGTAATTAAATATAAAATACAGATTCCTCCATATGACAGGCTAGATGTCAACATTTTAAGATCGTAGCAGTCAAACTCACCACTTGCGCATCGCCGTAAAAAGCGGCCAAATCCAGCGGACTCCTCCCATTCTTATCCTGGTGGTCGATGGCAGAACCACGATCGATCAAAGTCTGCACGCACATGAAGTGTCCCTTCAGACAGGCCCAGCAGAGGGCACTCAGACCCTCACGATCAACAGCTGTAGATGAAGCACCTGAAATGAGAAGGATCTTTACTTACACTTCTATAAATGAAATTCAACACTTTCACTCCCAAGGCCAATTTTTCCGAAAACGAAATTTGAAAGGCATCTGGAACCCATCACATAGGCATTGATTTAAATCTTGTAAAAATACCAGAGGAATTGGAAAAATTTTAGGAATACACAATCCCGAAGACTGTACTTACCTTTTGAAAGAAGTAATTCAAGAACGCCAATATGTCCTTCGCTCGCCGCAATCATCAACGATGTTCGGCCATGTTTATCCGTCTGCTCAAGATCAGCTCCGGCACCAAGCATGAAATCCACAATATCCCAGTGGCCGCCTTTTACGGCGCAGAGAAGTGGCGGTACCGTCTTTCCATTTGGACGTTGGATGTCAGCTTGGCGTTCCAGGAGCAGGCGTATGACGTCTCCATGGCCGTTGAAGCATGCTGCGGTCAGCGCCGTCTCCCCGTGTAGCGAGTCGACCCTATTGACGGATGTGGCCTCGCCGCCAGCGTCTTGAAGATTCAGCAGAAATTCAATAATCTGAAAAGAGAGGCAATTTTTGATGAAATTTGCTCACAGCAAATATCTTGCTTGTAAATTTTCTCTTGCAGAAATCTTGGGTCAATGACCGAGAAATTCCAGGAATTCACTTGGGGGGGGGGAGCGAACAAAGATGGCTGCCAACGAAAACAAAGAATTGTTTTGGAGCTGTACCATCATTCAGAGAAGAGAAAGATGTAAAAATCGGAATGGGAGACCGGCCATTTTTACTTACGTGCTTATGTCCAGATGCAGCGGCTGCCACCAACGCTTGCTGAAGAGCTTCATTCTTGTTGAGCTGACTATCACGGCTCGTCCAATCACACTGCATCAGGAACTTGACGGCTTCCAAGTGGCCGTTCAAAGCGGCGAGGACGAGGGGGCACTGCCCGCTGGTGTCGGTGTGCGTGACCTGAAAATAAGAGGCGAATAATGAATGAGTGGAAAAGCTAAGGATGTGCAATTACCATTTATATGAGAAAGATCTGCCAAAATTTTCAAAAAAATTCACAAGACCAACATTTTGTCTGGTGCTATGGAAACCACCACACTGCCAGATCAATAACAGAATGAACATACCTTAATATACATGTTATTAATTTTCAAACGAATAAGTACATGTAAGCTAAATGAAGAACTGACAAAAAGATTGGTGATTCTGAATCAGTTGACTAGCAATGTTCAGTGACAACTGAGGAGGAATCACACTGATGCACCTTATATACCCAAGTCAGTTGTCAAGCCCAGGACCAAAACTCACATAATTAATGCTAATTAATTCTGACATCTTGTTATCATAACAATGCCAACACATGTTAGGCCCTGCTCGATGATCAGTTAGACTTGGCTTGGGATGACCTGTGACAAGTGGCCTAATTACAGTCCAGGGTCACAGGAGTTAATTAGGCCTGGGTCCTGGCTGGTGATGGAGACGATCACTCAGTGATGCACTATTAATTAGCAAATTAACTCTCGTAATGAACACCCTAATATCATAAGGTTTATGGATCATATTTGCCTGCATCAGAAGAAATGAAGAAGTGGATGACGGGAAGTTACAATCTGAGGTGTGTGTGGGTGGGGAGGGGGGTGGGGGGGGGTTGGAGGGCATAAGGTGAGTTGGGGTCGGGAGTTGGGGGGGGGGGGGAAGGGGTGTAAACCCCTCATCATTATCACTGTACTCCATGTCAATTCTAATTATTCATAAATTCTGGAACAATTTAACTTCTAGACCTACGAAAAATCCAAGTTAAGAGTATTTGCTATGGCTTTTGTTTCAATGCATACCATGTTAGAGTCCTCTGACAAACACTTCATTTAATATTTCAGAGTAAGGAGTTGCTTGTACTAGCAGGAGTTTTGGGAGCGAGTTTTGTGTAAGTTTTAGAGAAATTTACTCCTGAAATGTAGTCATTGCAATAAGTCATGACAACACTTCTGAAACAATTCTCAGCTTCTCGAGTGCAATTAGCTTGTTTTCAAATCAATTATTTCATATAAATCCTAAGTGGAGGTTCACTCACATTGAAACTTGGTACTAGATGTGACTGACTGACACCCACCATGAACAATAATTGTTTACAAGCCAACCAAATTGATTAACAGGCTTGCCACATTGACTAATTGATCTATGTTCATAAGGTAAATTGTTTTGCTTCAAGTGGTGAAGTATGATCAACAAATTTTGATAGCCTGGCTTGGTTATGGACACAAGTTGAAGGCTTGTTCTAAATATTGTGTTTAGTTTCACAAAATATGACAGGCTGTCTACAATTCATTGGCCAAGTAGCATAAGACTATAAACCCTTTCAATTACCAGATGCAATTTCACCGAACACGAAAAAGTGGACATGATTCTGAAGTTGCAGAAACCCTTGGTATTCACTGGAAAGAACTCAGTAAGCTTTCCAATGAAAACATATTAGAGTTCTGGTCCTTTTGGGCTGTATGCACCAAGCGAAGATTATCTTGAACTCAGGTTGAGTCACAACGTTTCCATTGTCACATCCATGCCCTGGCAAACCTGAACAATTGAAAAGCTGTGGCTCGACCTGAGTTCAAGATAATCTTCGCTTGGTGCATAGGGCCCTTTCAGTCAGTTATTTTCAAATTTGACTGATTGTTACTTTACATTGTTGGATGAATGAAATCCGATGAATTGAAAACAAGAAGAGCTAAATGTAAAATCTCTACCACCCGGGACAACGGCAAATCGAACTGAAGACCTGCTTGGTGGCGGACGAAACCAAGGAAGACATCAACAGGTCAAAAAGCAAGCTTGGGGAGCAATCCAGAAACTGTGAGAAGTTCGGATTCTCAGTTAGGAAAGCAGGCACATTATGGATTTATTTCTCTTGAAACCTTTTTATTCTGAAGGAACTCTACTCAATACAGCTCTGGTCAGAGATACACACCTTCGCTCGCCTTGAGACGAGCATGTGCATAATATCCATGTGTCCGCAGGCCGCAGCGTAACATAGTGCAGTCTTCCCGTCCTCGCCGATCCCGTCAACCCAGGCGTTGAACTCCAACAGTAGCGCCACCATGTCGGTGAAGCCCTCCTTAGCGGCGACGCACACTGCTGGTGACTTGTGGTAGAAGTCTGTCTGTGAGTTGGGGTTGGCGCCGGCTAGCAACATCAGGCGACTGACCTGTACGTGAAACAACAGAACTTTCATTAAAAGATACTAGATACACGTATCTTCAAGATGCATGCGGCAGTAAAGTGCCTTGCCCAAGGATTTACTGGGAGTAACCCTCGCACTGGCGAGTGAAGTGCCTTGGCCAGGGTGCAATGGACATTCCTGATACTAGATTAGCGAAGTGCCTTGCTCAAGGATGCACTGACCAAACCCAGACATCACTTCTTTCAAACTCAGGATCTGGTAAGTTGTGTTTTAAATCTTTAGATGAAGATAGACCCACATCTTTTGCGACATTTTCATACACTGACCTTGACATTCGGTGAGAATAAATTCCTGTGCGATATCAACGCGGCGCTGAGACTATTTGAGCTGAGGAACATCCAGAATGCTTGCTGATCCCGCGACGAGTAGCCCAACTGTTTACTGATGTTCTTATAGATGTGTGCCTTTAGGATGTGGTGGCCGAGTTCGACCGTCTTGTCAGGATTCAGGGGTGCATTCACCCTGGTCAGCTTGAATGCCAAAAGGGCATGACCATTCCTGGAAAACAGAAAATTTTACATAAAGAGACATCAAGCTATTAATACTTTAGATGATGTGTGTTTTTCGAGTGCAGTAGTGAGGGGGACTGGGGCCCTGTTAAAAATATAAAGATGGGGCAAAAAAGGATTCAGGTTTGCCACTAGCTTGTGTACTATAGATCTGCAGGTAACTACAGCTTTACATGTTGGTAGCAATCTCCCCTGGAAGCTGGGTTGCAGCTGGCATTAGAATTTGAAAATTTTGATAGGCCTACATCCACTCTAACCCCAGCACAAAATTAACTTTGACCTTGAGAATAGACTTAAAGGGGCACTGCATTCCTTCCTATGCGGCGCTAGGGAGACCTCTATTGACAATAAATAACTTAGGTCAACATGTTTTCACAGAAAAGCCATTTTTAATGTCCTGGTCCTATTTATTTTGTAAAAGAGACAGCATTATTTTTTTGAGTTTGAGCATTATTTTTATGAAGAGAAAGAAAGAGTGTAGTGTAGCGAAGCTTTCTAAAAGCTAAAATCTTAAAGTTAGTTGACAAAGATAGTTTGACAAGACACAAGAAACCGTCACGTTGAGTAGGTTGCTATTCTACTTCACATTCATACATGCTGATGAGTGTTCAAAATTGATTGGTCAAACCCAGAACCTCAGTGACGATAGGCGTTGCTGTTTCCACTACGCCACTTACGCAGCCGGAGATGAAATTTGAGTAAAATGGACAAGGCATATTAGCACGGACAACAACTGACATGGGAAAAATCGTCATTTCCAATTGTGCAATTCATCAATTTGCCTTCGTGCTTTCTTTTGAACCCAGATTGTTGTGGCCAGGGTCTCCTCGACGGCCAAGTAGTATTTGCCAAGGACAGACAGCGTGACAATCCTGCAAGACACACCGAACTACTAGTATACTACTCCATGCACACAGACATGACAGACTGCCGGAGCCAAAATAAATACGGCAGGTTTCTACGTCATGCATCACAGATGAAGACGAAACGTCGTCGTTTCGCAAACAAAACGAAACATTTTCAACACAGTCAATCATTCCATTCCAAGCCAGTCGCTGAGATTATGAAATACCGTGGTTCTTGGAGCTCTGAGTGACACTGACATGCCCACCCATCCAGTCCACGTGACAGACATACGCAGACAAACCGTCAGACGACTTTGGCAAGACACACGTGACGACCAGACATACGAATTTAGCAGCATGTGAACGAGTTATGAAAGAAGATACCGGTATATGAAACAGTGGAACCTCTTTTTCTGGACATCTCTGCTGGAGAACAAACTGGATTGAATTCAGAAAGTGCTACGTTAGTGTCGTGTAAAATGTACTCTGCTCTTTCTGAATACATCAGAGCTCTGCCTGCAGTTTTTTACAAACAGTGCTCAAAACTAGGTCTTGATTCTCTGAAGGCAAGCATTTTGCAGACCTTCATGAGGCTATCTGCACTCTCCTGACATTTTGAAAATCCAGTTCCAGAGGTGTCCTCAATAGGGAGGTGTCCCCAGCCAGAGGTGTCTGCTAATGAGGTTCCACTCCATGAGATAAAACTGAAGACAAAAGCTTTATTGTTCGAGATGAACCCTCACCCGAAAAACATAACTGCAGGCAATTACCGAAAAAATTGTTCTCGAATACTCCGGAAAAAGAGGTGTTTCCACCGTAACAGAACTATTACGACTTCCAATTCTAAAGCTATCAGCCTGTCTGAATTGACATTCTGTTGCTATTTATAGTCAACTTGGATATTGGCCATAAAAATCAAATGTGTAGACAACCGTAATGTACTGCTATAGATAATCGTAAACGATTCATTCTTTTCACTTCGTTGACTTCTGAATCGTAGAAAATGTGCAAGACTCTAGAAATGATTCATAATTTCTATGACGAACTGAAATAAAATCAAGACGTTACGAGAATATTAACGTAAACGCATCCTGGCGCTGATAATAGTGTGTATTTCTGATTGAAAATGAATTTTTGTGAGCAGCAGCAGAGCGCAGAGGGAGGGACAAGTAGCAGGGAGCAGCCAGCACTGATAAAGCTAGAGTTATTATACCTATTCAGCCTTACCTATAATCAAAATTCGTGTTCCTGTGCGTGGAAAAAGCAGAGAAGCATTGTGTTAGTGGATTAGTGCACGGGAGGCGGAGATCTCCGACAGATTTTTAGCACATACAGGTCAGGGGTATGTGATTGTAGACCCGATAATGGGCGACGCGCTGTAGGGTGGTGGAAGAGACCCACTCCTGGGAAGGAATTGCAGAGATCCACAGGCCTACTGTGGTGGTCAAAATTATTCGAACTCCTGGCATGTAACAACAGATATTTCAGTTGTTTGTATCGAAATGGCAATCAGCGTACCAACGAAATAATTTTATTTCCCTCAGAGCAATGCACCTTTTCCAATTATTAGAAGTGAAATATGGAAACCAGACTTTGTACGGCAACGTCTTAAGATATACCCAGTGCTTGAATAATTTTGGCCAACACTGTACATCATGAAAATCTGTTCATCACATTGAGCCGATATCCATCTCTAAGTCAACATTTAACCCTGCAGGCCAAAATATTCAAAGCTGATGGAGCAACGGCCAGTGATTTAGTCAAAACTAAAATATCTTCAAACTGTAGGAGAACTCAGAACATCTAGGACAGGGTGGTGCAGGGAAAAGAGGGAACCCGGAATCCATCGGATGATAAAAAGGGGGACAAAAACTGGGCTGTTTCAAACACGTCAAGGTCAGAAATCTAATAGGTGAGGGTCACTCATCAAATAGGTCAACATCACTCACCAAATTCAATGTAGGTCAAGGTCACTACTCAAAGATGTCAAGTTCACTAATCAAGTAGGTCAAAGTCGCTTATAATAGGTCAAGGTCATTTTTCAAACAGGTCAAGGTCACTACTCAAAGATGTCAAGGTCACTAATCAAACAGGCCAAAGTCGCTTACCTGGTATAACAGGTCAAGGTCACTTGTGGGATCAAATAAGTCAAGGTCATGCCAAGGTCACCAATCAAATAGGTCAAAGTCAGTCCTTTTAATATCAGTAATCACATCCACACATAATGGTCCAAGAAATTCAAAAGAAATCGAATGAATGATAGCTCAGTGGGGTCTCCATTGATTTCTCAGGGGACTAGACAGGAATCAATGACCACAAGACGTGTCAGAGAGTCGTTACACGTTATCTTACAATGACAGGACGGACAAGAGACAGTGTGCCACAGTTCTATGTACAGTACATGTGAATCTGACACATGAGCTGGGGACTGTCCTGATACTGGGGTACGGCAGCGTCTGACAAGAATAGCATTACACCAGCATTTTCAACCAGCCTCAAAACATGACACAGTCCTGCCTCCATGACGGTGAGGAAAATGCAGTGTCTGCACTCATGGCCAGAGGGAGGATGATAATTTGCAGTAATGGCTAAATTCTTCACAATAGAGCCGTTGGAAGTATAGGACAGAGCCATTACTTCAGTTGTCCAACGTCCCACTGATCGAAAGTGGAGATAGTGCCTTTTACCTTTCAGGGCAGACATGCAGGGGCGTAGAAAATAGGGGCAAAATGGCAAGTGAGGTAACGTTCTCATATAAAGATATATAGTCAAAACGTTGATCTGAATCAATGCCCTGGGTTTACGGGGCTAAATCATACCTGAGGTCGCACAAGAATTTCAAACTCTCCGTCTCGTCACGCCGAATCAACCATTCCCTAAACGATGGATGGAAGAAGACGAATGACGTATCCCTCCGCTGGTGAAGAAACACACGGATTGTCTCCAACCGCTGCACAAACTCATCCCACGAGAGAAATTGCTCCAAGAAACCGCTGTTTATAGCCTCGAATATCTCGGTCGCCGTGAGCGGAAACAGCGATGCTAGGCACGTGTTCAAAATCGGGCAGACCTTTTCGAAAGATCGGACACTCGGAAATTTCAAATTGAACATGAGTAGAAAAACTTCGGCCAGATTTACTGGGAGTATTTTGTAGTTCGTACTCTTCATGACTAAGTTCCCGCGCTCGATTAAATCCAGCGTCATCTTGCAGTAGAGGAAACACCCCTGACTCAAGCTCAAAAGATGATTGGAGAATTTGTACTGAGTGGCAGTTTCGAGTTTCCCATTCAATGCAATATTATTGCGTAGGTTTTGACTATTATTGATGCGATAGTTCACGTATTCGTGTAAGTCTTTCGGTATTTGCTCATTGGAAGCGATGTGGTCGAGACTAATCCGCGTAAACGGTAACGGTTTCGTAATATCGTGTAAGACTGATCGCACCGTGCACACCAATTTCAACCACGTGGGAAAATGTGTTATATGGGCTGCTAAAAATGATGCAATCGTGTCACCGTAGTCAGGTTTATGAAACTCCGCCTCGTTCAAAGAGTCAATCAAGATGATGCAAATATCCGAGCCTAACTTTCCAGACTTTGTTAACATGTTGAGCGGCTGTAACACGCCGTTTAAAAACGCCTCCGACGGGTTCCGAACGCACTCCCTCATGCAAAGACATGTCTGTAGACTCGTGTCCTGAACAAGCAAATCCCGATACGCCGTTAACTGTGGCGCCACGACTAGACGGGCAGCGATGCTGTGAACGAAATCCGGGACCATACACGTTTGATTATGATCCGCCTGACTGTAGTGGAAGGCGACCACCTGTGATGACAACGTCTTCAGGTAGTCGTAGGTGATCGCCAGGCTGAGGGTGGAACTAGAGAACATTCCTTGCTGATCCAGCAGCCCGTCAGGTGGTGAGAGGTCCGGTTGCATGGAGGGTCGGCCCTTGCCGTTGTGATTCACTTCTGAAACTGCAAGAAAATTCAAAAGTTAACTAAAAGAGTAATGAGAAAAGAGAACCTTGTAGAACATATCAGACTGAGATACTTTACCCTCCAAAGATAAAAGGCCATATCTCCACTCGTGATAAGTGGGAAGAAGGTTGATTGATACAACAACTATATCATGTACTAATATGTACACAGTTGTGTAGAGTAAGGCTGATACAGCAACGGATCATCCTCCCCTGATATCAAGCATTTTCTTAGAACCAAGCACTTTCACGTCCACAACTGACCATTTTCTACAAGTCCAGTGTTTCCATCGCCGAAGCAGCTGAACGCCACCAGTTGCTCAACAATGGCGGTCTTCCCGAACCCAACGCCGCCCATGATAACGATGCCCTGGCTGCTGGCTGAATCTCCTTGGTTCAAAATCTGAAAACATACAATAAATCTCATCACTAAATCAAGTAGAACCTCCCTTAATGGACACCTCTGACAGGAGGACACCTCTCTAGAAAGGACACCGAAGTTCAGCCCCAAGTTTGACATTTCTATTCATTTTGACCTCTGTAATCAGGACACCTCTCAATTAAGGACATCATCTGTCAGCCCCAAAGCTGTCCCCATTAGAGAGGTGACAAAGGCAGTCTAGGGAAACCCGTCAGATGTTGCGTTTGAGGAAAGTGGTAATGGCCTTGGTGAACCCGCACATTTCAATAGCTGAAATGTACTTCATAACAGGTCAACAGGAGCAGATCAATGCACAGACAATCTGATAGCCCTTGATAATTCAGCGACATCCAACGGGTTTTCCGAGACCACCTGATATTATGTTAAAAACCTGAACAAAAATGACCGTAGATAACGGGGAGTTTACAGTATGATGAGCTCACTTTGTCCATATCCCTGTAGATCCACTCCCTGCCTATGAACAGAGGGTACTGTTCATGATGTGGAACCTCGAAATTGATGGGGGTGAGGTTGACGGTGGGAGGTCGGGTTGGTTTGTAGTTTCCTGAAATGAACACGAAATTTATCTGAATTGATTTGAATTTGTATGCGTGCTGCCAGGTTTAGGAGCATATGTCAGCTAGATGGTATCACAGACATGAATTTGTATGCGTGCTGCCAGGTTTAGGAGCGTATGTCAGCGAGATGGTCTCACAGACATGGATTTGTATGCGTGCTGCCAGGTTTAGGAGCGTATGTCAGCGAGATGGTCTCACAGACATGGATTTGTATGCGTGCTGCCAGGTTTCAGATGGGGACTCCTACCTCTGAGCATGCTGGCCCTTGCAGACCTTCGAATGGAAGACTTCCGCTTTCCAAACAATTCTTCAATCTGTCCGGTTGCAGTAGCTGAAAAGAGACAACGCGAACGGAACGGTAAAATAGAATCCTCACAACAGGATGAAAGAAGAGCTATCTTCCAAAACGCTTCTTTCACCGATTTCCGATGCAAATGCCATTTCAACAAGCTTTCAATCACGCAATCTGTTTCACTGCTTTCTTTGTTGAACTTGGGTAAACGGATGCAAGAAAGTTTTGAAAAGAACTCGACGGTATCCTTGCACGGCTAGATGTTGCCTACACACACGGTGCTGCAGGTGCGTGCTACAAGAAAGAAGCAAGTTTAGAAGAGCTTTTGGAGGTGACGATCTCATTTCACATTTTTACCACAAAAACATTTAAAACTTTTTCATAAATCACCAAATTTTCGTACAGTTTAAATGAATTTGAAACATTTTGGAATGCCAACCCTGCAAAATCATCTACTCTGTATTTGCAAGGGTGCATTCTTGTACGAGCTAAAGACCAAACTCTCCATGAAGGCCATTTGGCCAAATAGAAATTGAATTCAACGGCCACACAGGATGGGTTTCGCATAATATATCGGTATCAGTGTTGAAGTGTCATGGCCGTCATGGCCCTTTTGGGTCTTTGCTTGTATTATAAGCATCATAAAATACATAGACAGATTATGAAATGTTAAAGGCCGTACGTCATAAATTTCCGAGAGATAAAAATAATGAAATGCGATCTTCACCTCAGGTCAAACGATCACATCAGTTCCTGACACCAAAATCACAAACAACAAGAATGAGATTCAAACTTCAAAAACAGGCTGTAAAATGCTCAGCATATCATGAAAAAGTTCAAAGAAGCATGCCCAAAGGCAAAAAAACCAAGAATAACTTTTCCGTATATCTGCCTATACATCCGCTGAGGAAATCTGACCCGATGAAATCATGCACCAAGGGGCCAATAATACGATTTAGAAATATAGGTGTCTGGTTCGAAACTTTCTAATTTGACAGTAATTGATGAGTATTTTATACCTAGTATCTGGTAAAATCCACACTTATTGGGCCGTGTTGCATGTTGTGTATAGATAGCTTTGCTGGCGGCCATAGAAATAGAATATTTAGTTGGAACCGAGTGCCGAATATCGCATTATTGGCTCTGTAGGCAAATTGGGTGAATGAATTTACAGCAGGAGGAAACCGGAGTGTCTGGAGAAAACCTGCTGATGTCAGAGGGAGTGCCCCTCACTATCAGATGAGGAAAGGAAAAAAAATTTTTTTTTGAAATTTTTGTATCTCCCCCCGCCCCCTTACAGGTCGTACCCTGGAAAAAAATCCTGGCGGAAACCCTGGGGGCGAAGAGTGACAGAGGGAACCCTGTCCAAGGATATGTCATTCACAAACTCGTGCTGTGCATCTTCTGCAGAATATGACAAAACTAATGATTTGACTGTGAATTCACCATTACAAGACTACATAGCTGCTTCATATGGCTAATTTTGGAAATATCTAAGTGAACGGGAAAATTTTGGGTGACACAGTCCCATATTGATTGCACGGGACAAGAGTACATAGGTGCAGCCGTGCAACCAGTGCCCACATCAGATCTACGCCATCAATTGCAATCTACATTGGCAACTAATGTCAACCAATAATGCAATCACGTCGCTCACGATGGACAAATGATCCTCGTATTGACCAACCGAGCAAAAAATATGAAACGGGATGGTTTTTCATGGCATCGGTATAAATCAATTGCTATAAATCACATCTGTACACAACGAAGCATTACACGATGCTGAAGAATGCTGTACACGAAATTCTCTGGCAAGTTGCAAGAATAAAAGATGTTTTTTATCTGAAACGTGAGAACAACACAGCCGCAACCACAAACACATTCAAAAGTGCTTTTTTGCTGAAATCATCCAACTTCACGGCTAAAACGTTCTCAAAATCTCATCTATGCGGAGTGGCTAAGTACAGAAAGAGTGATACCTACAGATGAGTTCTCGGTAATGTTCTATTTTCCGTTCCCGCTCTAGAAATAAGAATGTTTGGATGATGAATCCTGTAACAGACTGCCACCTAACTGGCAAAACAACCATTTTACCTAAGTTTACGCTCCTCTTTACAAGCAGCACCCTCAAATATCAAGATCTGAGGATGCAGGCCACTGTAGCACCCTCAAATATCAAGATCTGAGGACACATGCCACCACAGCACCCTCAAATATCAAGTTCTGAGGACTGAGGCCACCACAGCACCCTCAAATATCAAGATCCGAGGAGACAGCCACCACAGCATCCTCAAATATCAATATCTGAGGACACAGGCCACCGCAGCACCCTCAAATATCAAGATCTGAAGACACAGGCCACCGCATCAGCCTCAAATATCAAGATCTGAAGACACAGGCCACCGCATCAGCCTCAAATATCAAGATCTGAGGACTGAGGCCACCACAGCACCCTCAAATATCAAGATCTGAGGATGCAGGCCACCACGGCACCCTCAAATATCAAGATCTGAGGATGCAGGCCACCATAACCTCCCTGGGTTCAAAATCAAAGGGACATAGGCCACCGCAGCACCTTGAATACCACGAGGAGAACCATCTCAAAACTTACTTGTGATTGAGTGAGGTCTCTGTGAAGTACTCCCAGGACTTATACTCGATACGCTACCAATACTCATCAGTGACTGCATACTCTCTGAGCTTGGGTCACGGCTCACCGCACTGAAACCCGGCCCGTAGCTGAGACGGGCGTTGCCACGGTCACTCCCAGATGAAACTGAAAATAGAAGAGAATAAGAATAAATTCAAAATAAAAGTCCCTCTTTTTAAATATACTCCAGGAAATTTGCTGTTGCACCATAAGTTTATTGAGGAAGTGCGTATGTCTCAATATCTGAACAACTTTCCCAGTGGTTTTCCACGCATGACTCTACATCCTCTCTGTACATTTTCACTGCACTAATTGTACAGCATCAATACAGCAAATCTCAATTTTGGCAACTGCCTTAGCAGACGACAATTCTGAGTCTTCTGCCAATGGATGAATGGTACTGAAGACCATCCATGAAAGGAGTAGAAATAGGACTGTATGTAAAAATTCTTACGTAAATTCTGAAATGAGAAATGTCAAGATTAGTAAAGACCTTTCAAATGACGGCTCACCAAGATGCAACCATGCGAATGCACACTACCTAGGGCGAGGTTGAGCTTACTTCCGGCAAGGAGCGAAAGTAGGGAATTACACCAAGATTGCATTCAGTGTCTATGTTCATGTGGCCTAGTGCCATGACATGCACAGTCAGTATAATGTACATGCGATGTATGCACAGACAGTATTTTACACACCACCACCCTGTATACCGAAATGTAAACAGATAAACCCATACCATGTCCGGGTCGATAAAATGACACACCTTCCTTGAAACTCATACTGGTCTGATATCCTTCATGCTAACTTATGACGCCACAACCCCCAAGTCTAACGGACACCTCCGACTGCTTCTCACGTCAAATGGCGAAGAGGTCTCACCACCTGCTGTCATTCCAACATAACATACGCCACACTCAAACTGTTAAATCCAAACCAAGTCACGACACGACACAAGAGAAAATTCGGTGGGAAATTAGGCTGCAAAAGTATCGGTCGTTTATCAACCACAGACAACAAACAGTGTAACCGACGTCCTGGGCATTTACATTGGACCAACAAACAATGTGATGGACATATCCGCAGACTTTGTCCAGACGTGGCTCAAAAAATGCCACAACACCAACCCAGATACTTCAATCTGTCTTCGTCTGTCTGATGAACCAAAGATAGTCAAATAATGTTCGGGTCGATCTATTGATTTTCTTGTCGATGATTTCATTCATGTGGAATGTACATTTCTCAGCCAAAGTAGAAATGAAGATTTTAGCCTGAAGTGTCCCTTTGTATCTCATGCAGGGACCGAACCCGCTGTCTGAAAACCTGCTGCTACAGAGTGTGAGATACAGTACAGAGACCAAGATACACCGCGGTACCTTTATCCGTGTTTGTCACATGGAAGGTATGCACCAATTCAATGCTTACGGTATGGGTACGTCACACGTCTTTTCCGCATGACCTGCACGACAAACGAATGGAAGAGACCATCTCAAGCTACTCATGTTCCTCACTTGGATGGGGTCTTTTACTTGCACTTGCAAAGACACAAGGTACAAGGCACCACGGCTTACTGTCCCATGCGACGGATGTGAAGAGCTGGGAATGAAATCCCATATGGCCCGGGATGGATTCGAACCCGGGACCTGCCGCTGCCAATCTTAGGGGGTTAAATCACATCTAGAAGCCATCACGAAATTAAAATCCGTACTGACCCCGACCAGGCAAATAATATGCTCACGAATCTACATCAAACATAAACTTGATATATAAGTTTACAATGCGGCGGTGACCTGGATTCCATTCAAATCCTGACCATAATAATAACACCCACACAAACAGCTCCCTGAAGAAATCACATGGATCACCGATGAGAATTTCTCACACAGAAGAATGACAGGTTTTAGAATAAGTAATAACAAAACCTAGAAGTGATCATGTTTTAAGAACTTCCATGAGACAAAATGGTTGCCATGCTCATGATCTCCTCAACTTCGTCTTATAGACCTTTCAAACAAAGACAGTGGCCTACAACACTGTAGGTTTGCCACATGACATCGTGACCATTCATTGTCCAACCATGATATAACACTACCAAACGCATCATCTCAGACAATTATTTTACCTTAACTTTGGTAGACATGGCCCGCTTGACCAGCTTTGCAAGCCAGAGGCCATCGAATGGTATTAAACTTCTGACGTCATATGTGTTAGTCCGCTATCTTTTTTGGAAAGGGCTATAACAGGCCAGGATATGAGGGTTGTCACTCCACAGACCTACGATATCTTTCACATTGCATTCCACGACCAAGAACCACAAATCACATGGATCGGGTAATCTTATCACGTTAGGGGCGAGACAGAGATTAATGAATGCCGACCCACCTGTTAAAATGCCACACTTTCTGATGTATCCATCGATTAAACCTTCTTTATCCACCAAAGGTCTTCTCCACCCGCGACCGTCTATCACCGATTCATCATCGCTTTGATAATCAAACAATCTAGGACAGATTGGAGATTCTTCAACAGATTTCAAGGATGCGGTACTTGGAAATGTTGTGTACCACTTCCATGATTCCATTCCACTACTTTCGCTAGAGGCCTGTGAACCACACTTAGAGCTTCCCACCACTGGACTAGTTTCCTTTATAAAACTGCCTTCACTTCCAGAATCACTGATCAGACTCTTACATTTGCCTGTGCTGTGATTGATTGAACCCGGACAAACGTAATCACAAGGTTCAGTGCTCGCTGTCCGGCCGCTGACCATGTTATTACGGCCAGAACTGCACCGTTTCCCGCTGTCATTATTGCACATGCTCGTGGCCTGACTGCTTAAGACAGATTCCGTACTGCCGCTGAAAATTTTGCGACCACGACTCCTTGCTCGTCGTCGAGCCAGGACACTGCATCCCATACTAGGCCTACTCTCCTTCCTAGCACAATCAGTGTTCTCCAACGTAGAATGAGCTACAACAGTGTGATGCTGCCCTTCAGAGGCAGAGCAAACTGCAGCGCTGCCCGAAGAATATGAGCTCTTGGTTGAATCTCCAAAATTCGCACCAGTCCGAGAATCACACATCACACCATTCTTGTGGTCCTTGCTGTCACTCAAAATGGAGGTGGTGCTCTTGCTTATGGTACTTTTTTGGCCGACATCTTTCAAGACGGCGTCAAAGATGTCATTCAGTGATTTACTGGTATTGTCTCTGTAGTCGTCCCAGATAGCCGCCGTACCACTCCGCACCATGCCCATCCCGTACTTCAAAGTACTATAGTTGTCGTAATCACTGTCGGATGAACTACTCTTGCTCTGCGGTCTTTCCCGAAAAGTTTGTCCAGGTTTTGCTGATCCTATCACATCAGAATCGTTATCAGTTTTGTTTCCGGTGCTATGGACATCGCAGTTACTCTCTGAAGGACCAAAATGCTGCCTGGTACCAACAAAACATGGTTCCCCTACGTTGTCACCTCTCCTCAGATTTACATCCCTACCAGTGTCACTGCATTTTGCACTTGGTCCACTCCGGACAGCAGCAGGCACAGTGGAGTAATCCCCCGCACTTTCACCACCTACCCTCCTTTCTCTACTCATGGAACGATCCCTTGCCCTCCGCGGCCCACCATTTGGGTCATGACCGCTGGAGCAAGCCTTCAAACTTACATCACTTCTGATTGTACTATCCTCACGAGGCTTGCTAAAACCGAATGGACCCTTAATTTTCCAGAAATCCTTGTAATTTAAAGCCTTCCCAGTCATGGTATTGTAGACACAGTTCCCTTGAGGGCACGGGAGATCCTCCTCCTTGTTAATGTCTTTCAGACCTGTACTCATCGTACTAGTCCTACCGGCATTTCTCCCATGTCTTACAGCAGCTCCATCTTTCGTTTCATCCCAATGCCCAGAAGCATTCAACGTTCGGAAGTCCCTAACTGTTCGAACAGAATCATTTTTAAATGCATTTTGAACATTCTGAATCCCAGAGGGATCATTCCTGACCTCAGTATAATCCCAATGACCACGACGAGTGTCCCCTACAGGGGGACGGGTTGTCCCTGGATGGGAGAAATCACCCCGCAATGAACGAGACATGTCATCTTTTGGGTAGGCCCCTTTTTGACAAGATACACCAGTACCTTGTGAAGATCCGTGGCCACAAAACCTACCACTCACACCAGGATGGCTACCTTCTCTGCGACCAGGCTCTGTGGTACTTGAATTTACGTTGTTTCCATAATCTTTCACTTGCCTGGTGTTAGAGCTCATCCAGCCGTTTCCTAATCCCCTTCCAGTTGTACCCAGGCCACCTTCGTTACCGGTACTATCCAGTACGTCATAGTCGCTCGGTGCAGAGCTACGTCTTTGGTTATGACTAAGCATGCCATAGTTATTATTCGAAGTGCCGTAGTCTCTTGTGGTCCTGCTAGTTCTCTCACTCCTGAGAGTATCATAGTCACTCGTCGTGCTTGAACCTGCTGGGGTGCTGCTACGTCCCCTTGTTACGTCGAATCCCGAAGTTGGATTCTGAAGATGGCGTGTGCCTCTTCTTTCAGGAGCAACACCTGCAATCATCTTCAAAGAACTCCTGTCACAGGGGATTGGGCTGTGGTCATATGTAGTCAGGGAGACTTGAGGTTTCCTACTGGTCAAGTTCTGCGGAGGAAATCCTCTTTGAGTATTCCTGAAGTCTTCAGCAGGACCAGTCCTACCTGCAGAAGGTCTTTTCGAACTGCGTCCACTCCTCTCGCTGTTGAGTGTACCATAGTCGCTGGTGACATCACAACCTTCCCTAGCACTCGTCACAGCACTGAAGCCATAATTCACTGAACTTCTGTCACCCATAAACTCATCATAAACTCCTTCCCTCGTGTACCCACTCCTGGTACTCGCGATAGTGCTACAGCCATCCGTGATGGTCCCGTAGTCACTGGTGTATCCGTCCCCATCGACACTTTCATCATTTTTACTCCACGCCATCATCTCCTTCCCGATCTCCAGGAGGCTCCCCTCGCTCTTCACCCGCTGAATTACGCGCCCTGTCAACCCGAAATACATTTTTCATCAGTCGTAATTGAAATCAGAACACCGTGATTCCTGAGGGACCGTCCAATACCGTCGGACATGTTGTTTTGTTGTGTTCAATAGATCCGTAACAGTTGCTGATGAAGATAATCCGAAATGAACCAGGACCACGATTCATCTACTTCATGAATAATCTCTTCCATGAAAGTACTGGTGGTACTTGCAAGTCTTGGTCTACAACACTTTCGTGTAAGCTTTAGGCCTGAGGCCTGTTTGAACGTCACTGACCAACACCTTCAGGCTTAATCCATGTGTTCCAAAGTCCAGACACTGTAATGATGAGCCCATTGACCAACACCGTAAGGCCTAATCCATGTCCTAATCCACAATGAAAGGACATTTAGATATTGAGATATCCACGATACTATACGTTCCTAAAAGATATATTAGATGACCACAAGAATAACCGGCTTCATCATCCTTCCAAGTGGCGTTTATGGACACAAACGGACACCGTAATGAGTCCTTGTAAAAAATTTCCAACTACCAGCACAGAAGGTCAATTGGCATTGTTACTGTTTGCTCGACTTGATACCATACTCTGTTCCTCTGCAATCTTTATGACACTTATCACAAAATATGCACCTACAACTTGCAAATTCAATTTCACGTTGCTTGAAATATCATACATAATTTGCTCGGCCCAAATACTTGTTCTTTAGGAAAGTACCTCCTCCTTGTCGAACAGAACATACTTCAGAGGTGATCACGATAAGAAATTTACATCATTACGCTGCCCTCTTGACCTTGTATTGTGACGAAGAATCAACAGATAAGAGAGGTATGCGTGTAGTTGTGGGGAATCCGAAAGCTCTTCCCCCGGAATATATACCAGTTTGTCATCCAGTGGAAGCTGAAGGCGGCTGCATCATTGCTCGAGAACGCTGACAAGCGAAAATCACTTGCTTTGAATCAATCCACAGTTCAGGAAATATTGTTCTGCTCCAGAGATTGGCAATAGTGCGCAGAATTCCAGTGAACATGTCCTAGTTATTCAACCGAGTTTCCATCCAATAACACAGTGATGCAGAACGTTAAGTCCGAAAAGGAATTTCTTTGCCATAATCCATGCCAAATGATGTTGCAACAGTAAGCACTCCAGGTTCATCCAAGGTGTGAAAATTTGATATTCACCGCCGCCCCTTCTCAATCCGTGTGTCCTCATGTCGTGATCACACAGGCCTAAGTATTGAATGGAAATTCTCTGACCAAAGTCTTTATCCTACACCCAAAAGCCCGACCCAAATACCTTTATCAAATATTGTCTGTTGTCTGTGAATATTTGGGAAAACATACCAGGCCAATTGTTGTCATTTCTTTGCATGCTCTCAAGAAGACAATAACTTATGCAGTGTCAATGAAAAGAGACAAGAGGAGAATTTCAAATATCACTTCAGGTTTTGGAGAGGGGAGTAGAGGCTTTTCAATACTCTTGGGTCATGAATGTACGGGGTGTGACAAAAGGCATGATATGTATACCACATTTATCTTGTCTTTTTCGTTTGCCATATTTATATGTAGCGCGCTTTTAAGCTAAATTTCCTAGACCGTGTCGAGTGCACTTTGACATTATTACCTGAGCTACAGGCCTTTGCAATCTCGATCAAAGCTGCACTTCCTAGCAAGTAACGCCGCCTGGCTGTCACAAAGCGCACCTGATCAACATTCACTGAAACCATTTCATCCAGCTCTATAGCATCCTGAGAATATCAGGCGTTCTTACTGCTCGCTCCCTTCGTCACCGCAGACAAACCCCTGAGGAAATCCGCCTGATTTGCTGGGCTACTAGCGCACGAGAAAATGCGCCCAATCAGCGAACGCCATTCTGAGTCACCTTAAGATGACAGGCATTACACGTAGATTGTCTCGTAGTGTCACGCACAACACAGTGCTGAAGTACCTCAGCTTCCCCACCTCACCCTAACTAGAGATCAGTTACACGTATACATGTATAACGGCCCTTGTAATATTCACAGCCAAGCAGCTGACATTATACGCTGACCCAGGCCGACAATTAACCTATTTCCACCGCTGGATTCAATCTAAGTTGAGTTCAGCCTACCCTACATTCATCGCACAGAATGTATTTCATTCTCATGCCACACGTCGCCAAACAGATACGCCGAGGGAGTAATTTCATAATGACCTGGGTCAGCTTTGTTCAAACCTGCGTTGTTCATGTGTATCAATCAGCGGCCAACTTGGGATGAGATGGTGGGGATGAACATTTGCTGGAATGGCTTTGATACTCCACGGATTCCGGCGAATTTCGGCAGGGGTTTGTGTGAGCGGATGAAGAGGAGCGAGGTAAAAACCCCTGCTGTGGGAGGATGGCTCTATAGGGGCCTACCCAGTGTTTCCGCCAGAGGGGGGGATGGGGGGATGATCCCCTCCTCAAAAATTTCAAGGAGGGATATCCCCCTCAAGTTTGCAGCCTAACCTTTTTCAAATATCACTATTTTCACTTCAGTAGTGTTTTTCTTTAATTTCTTACATTTCAAATGCAATTTTCATGCAGAAGGAAGACTAATTTTGCCTTTTGGAGTGTAAAAAATGACTCTGGAGGCCATTTTTAACCAAAAAACCAAAAAAAAAATTTTTTGGAAAAATTTTTTTTTTCAAAAAAAATTTTTTTGAATTTTTTTTTCTCCCCCCCTCCTTGACAATCCTGGCGGAAACCCTGCTACCCCCTTCAACACCTGGGTGGAGGGAGCCTATTTTGGCAAATAGACCAATACTGATGTCAGGTTGCACCTACGGCTGCCTACGCCGTGATACAACAAACAGCATCGAGTGAAGAATTACAGTCAGGTCACAAAAGTGAAATGTGTGCGCTCATCGTGGAACAGGTGGCATCTGTGCGCAGAGAATCGTAACTCAAGTCAGGTTGACTGCGAATGGATTACGCCCATTGGGATGGTGCAGAATTTGTGCACGTTCAGCAATCATGATTCTTGATCTTTCGGATCAGCGACTGATGCCGATCGTCGCAGGCGCGACGCACTGCAGTCATGTCACACCATATTTGTTCCACATGGTCCCAGGTCATATGCAAAGTCGTCCCAAAAAGTCAGTCGCCGTCTGTTCTGTACCGTGACAAGGTCGACCTGACATCATCATAAGCCAGCGTCTCATGCTGACATTAGGGAATCCAACTTGGGGTCTACTGACTGCTATCTGGGACTGAAGCCACTACGGTGGCTCCATTTCACACCTCGTAAGTCACTTCATTAGTGTCAAGCACGTATGCCAACTGCAATCGTGAGGGGGCCACAATCGAAGACAACTTCCACCTGATTGACTGTCACGGGTCATGCTTTATGAATGTGACACAATAATTGTCGTTTAATCGATTGAAACGTGACACTGACATGAAATTGACAACAAGGAGACAGGAGGAGAGGCCTCATAATCGATGAGCTCGTCCTGAAATCTATACACGACTGGCTGTCGTACCATGGGGCTTCCTGACGTAGAGGACAACCTGTTCAGTTGTGAACTCGGCATGGAACAGTCTTACATAGATGACAATGTTGTTGAGTGACCTCTTCGATGTGAAGGGACGGTAATAAAATGACACTCATTAAAACCCTTTCACTGCCAATGAACATTCTGCCAATTTGAAAATTTGTACAAAAAGACTCAAATATGTACTGACACCCTGTCACATTGTTATTCATTGGAAAGGTCTCACTGAGTAGCTACACAGTGAATAACTCAGTAACAGGGTTTCCAAAATTTTTGACAAATCATGCAGAATTTTCTGCATGTGATAAAATTCCCAGTGGCAGAGAATGGGGTTACCAACTTTCAATAGTTGTTAAAAAGTTGTAATCATGCAAGTAATGGGTTTCGCCATCATGCAGTTAACTGCAGGCTTTTAGAACATCATGCCTCTCGTACAATTAGAGTTGAACAAGATAAAGTTAACGCATCCAATCCGGGAACGGTCTACAAGTACGGTAAGGCCACATAAAAAAATTCTTTAGTTTAGCATCAGCGCCCGCCTCGAAATTTCTCGCCGCCTCAAAAAAAAAATTTTTCTAAAAAATTTTCAAAAAATTTTCAAAAAATTTTTTTTCAAACAAAATTTGTTTCGAAAATTTTTTTTCAAACAAATTTTTTTCAAAAAAAAAAAAAAAATTTTTTTTCAAATTTTTTTCCTTCAATTTTTCCTCACATTCCGTCGACTCCTTTTTTCATGTGTGTACCTCAAAAGAAAAGATACTTTGCTGCAACTTTCCACGATGCACAACAGAATAACCGAGAGAAACAAAACGGTGAAAAACACGGAGAGATAAAAATAAATGTTCAAATAGACAAAACTGTAGGCCTCAATCAGAAGACAACATGCAGAAGAAGGAGATAGATGAGTGGTGAGAAAATGATGAGTTCCTATATGCAAACCTGTTGGGTTTGATTGGTTGAAGGTGATGTCATTGAAAACACGGCCACCAGTCACCCTCAGATTGTGGGCGGGTTTGATCCCCGGTCATGTTGTGGTGCTAGGCACCCTCCATGTGAGAGATTTCTTGTGAAAGCTGGCCTCCATGGGTGACTCGGCTGTAGAAAACTTTCGGCAGTCATTCGTGGCATTGGTCTCAGTGGCAAGTAGGGAAACCAACAACAAATAGGTTGCGCACCTTTCCGACTCCGGCTTCAACTACCAGAATGAATTGCAGTCCACTATAGACATCCTTGATAAAAACAATTTGATAGTTTGCAGATCGTAAAATGCCATAACTTTGTGGCAGAATAATTTTGACTCGTAATCGGAACTGCACGTAAATCGCAAATATTATAGTCGTGTTTCAAGTCGTAACGACTAGGATTACAACTTCAATATTCATTATTTATCCGCATTTCCGATTTATACGGCCAAATTTTTCTGCCTTCAATTTTAATGGTGTTTGACGAATTGAAAACTTCTGTCAAATCGTTTTTATCAAGGATGTCCACAGCAGACTGCAATTCATTCTCTCGTAGTTGAAGTCGGAGTCAGGCCGTTGCGCAACCTATCTAATGGTGAATTGCCATTGAGTGCAAGAAAATCCTCACATGGAGCAGCCTTTAAAAATCTCCGATGCTACATACATGTATACAGAGGAGGAACCTGACAGCGCTGTATGTTTTGTTCCAGGGCTCTGTCTGGATTCCTTCTGAACAACATCAAATCACCAATTATTGTTTATACTGCAAATACTGCCATTCTTCATTCAGCTCTCACTCCAATATCTCATGCTTGCTGGCGGAAGGAGGTTTCTGCAGACCTGGATGCACAACAAGGCTTTGGGAATCATGCTGGCCTAGGGCTGACATCACTTCAACCAATTTCCCATTGAAGAGAAAAGGACCAAAGGGGAAAATATGGAAAGGGTCACTCTGATCACCATTTTTCTCTGATTTATCATCAGAAAGGGCTTGGGAAGGGGCTAGTCCTTTGCCATTTGGCATTCTCGAATTCGCAGATCTGTGCACTTCCGCCGAAATCGCAACCACAACCTCGATCTGAAACCAGCTGACGTGACGCAATCCATGATTCAGCAATGGTCGACTCTGATGCAACGTCGTCGAACTCACTGTCGTGGTGTTCTCTGCGTCCCATCATTCAGTTTCAGACCGAGGTTGTGTTTGAGATTTCGGTGGAAGTGCGCAGATCTTTGTCATTTACATCAATTTGAGAATTGTCTATGCTCTGGCGAACCATCCCTTCTTTTCAGGATTTGATGGATCAAACATTAAACCGCTCATCCAACCAAAACATTGTAAATCACCCGCCCAGATCATCAAGTATCACAGAAAAACGGTGACAAGAGTTCCCGTTAAGTTTTCATTCACCAATACAGCGATGCAACCCGAGATTTGGTGCAAATTAAAACTAAGCGGAGTACCTCTCCTGTGTCGGGACGAGCGTGGCCGACTCGGTCGTTGCGGATACTGACCCAGACTCAGAAGACTACATGTGGAAGGCACTAGAAAGGAAAGTGGACCGATTACAACAATCAGGCTCCTAAAAGAGAATTTTTATTCCCACCACATTTTTTACTTAGAAAGTTTTTTTTCTCCAAATATATAGAAAGAAATGTGAATTATGGAAAAACTGGCACCGAGAGTGGGATTCAAACCAGCAACCCTGTGATCAGTAGGCAAGCACTCCACCACCTGAGCTAACCAGCCATCAAAAACTTCATGTCTTTGGTCAAATATAGTCTATTGATAAATTTAGTGGCTGCTGACCCTAACCGAAATATTTCTTGGGCTGACCCCCAACCCTAGCCCTAACCCTAACTTGTTTGCTATCCGCCCCAAACTCAAAACTAGCCTAACACGCTTGAAGATTGTGTTTTGAAGGAGAAAACTGCCATTAAAGGAGTAAGTATTTCTGTATCAGTCGCTATGGCACTGAAAAATGTGGTAGGAATAAAATTTTTGCCTCCTAACCACCGCGTACTCTACGCAAAGAGCTTGAGAAAGAATCGAGAGCTAGTCTACAAGAGATGCAACATTGAAAGCCAGTTACCATATCAACTAGCGATTATGGCCTCGGTACGTTTTGATAGATTACAAGGTGTTTTTCAAGAAAGGAATAAGGTTTTCGCGGGTTGAAAGCGATGTGACCAGATGCTGAAACAATCTCTTTGACCCTTTCACTGCTGGTGTAATTTAATTGAAATTAATGACTTTCCTGCCATTAGAGGCCAGCACCAATTAGCGGTCCTAGAACGTCATTGAATTTTACGTCACAGAGAAGAAATGCACGCCACAACGTCATCCATAATGACGTGAGGCCATGGCTTACTTCTGTGAAGTCAAATTTTGTGACGTTCTAGGACCGCTAATAGGTGGACTCTCCAACACCACAAAAATCTCCAATGAGGAACCCGCACACTAACGTCACGACGTGGCGCTGCGAGTGTTTGTACCGAAGTCTCTGTTTTTCTAACGTTATTTCCATTTATTTCTGGCGTGAAAATAAACCATTTGTGTTGGTCGCCCAGCAATAAAACTTAGGCCTACATCATCTTGTAGCAGATGAAATTTTCTTTTAATCTCATTCCTTTTTTTCTTAAAATGAAGAGATACAATGGCGATAAAAGCAACGTCTTTTGTGTCATTTTTCCTGTAGAAAAATGTACAGGCAATTTTTTCATGACGCAACGTCAGCACCTTACATGACGTCAATGACGTCGTTTCGGTACAAGCGCTCGCAGCGCCGACCTGTCGGTGAGCTGGTTCCCCATTAGTATCCAATCCCAAATCTGACAGAAACCCTATCATGTACATTGGTATTCATTGGAAAGTGCTCACTGAGAGCTTTCCAATGAATACCTATGTGATGGGTTCCATTCCAGATGTCTTTCAACGATTTTTTTCACATTTTCATTTTTGACAAATTTGGCCTCAACAGTGAAAGGGTTAATTAAGCAATAACCGGAGTAATTAGTCTGTAATTTGACTTCGATTCTGAAACATGTCATCTTTTGATTCGTTAGGGATCTTTTTCACATTAATTTTCATTCAGCAACATTAGGAAGCCAAATGTCAACATGTTGCACAAAAGAAATGCACACAATTTTAATATGTCGGAAATTCTTCAGACAGTTTATTTGATAACCTCTCTTCCTTGTTTATCTAAACGTGATCAAAAAATTTTCATCAGATTTCTTTATCATAACAAATCTACTCATTTCGCTCTTTCTTCGTTTACCATTGCTTAGCTCTTTCCTGTTTATCATTGTTTAGCTCTTTCTATGTTTATCCTAACAAATTCACTTGTTTAGCTCTTTCTTTGTTTTCTCTAACAAATTCACTTGTTTAGCTCTTTCTTTGTTTATCCTAACAAATTTACTTGTTTAGCTCTTTGTTGACCCTAACAAATATACTTGTTTAGCTCTTTCTTTGTTTATCTTACTACTAACAGATGACAAAATTTATCCTAAGGAACAGGCGCGGACTGTTGGTGCACAAAAAATCACTGAGAACACATACACATGAGAAATAAGGGGAAAAATTGGACAAAATGCAAAATACGACAACGGCATACCTCGACTGGCTGTCTTTAGGCTTAGCAAACTGCATGACAGGGGCGCTACAACAAAGAGGTAAGACAAAATGAGTAAGGAGCACAAAAAGATGGACAGGGTCTACAATAATCATTCTGGGACGACGACGATGACACGATCACGGGTAGCACTCTACGCAATTGACAACACCTCCTGGTGGCAGCCGCAGACATTACAGTGTATTCAGGATAAGTAGTCAGGAGTTGGCAAAGCATCACTTGACTCCTGAACAGATGGCATTATCACGTAAACGAATCCTAATCCGCTAATCGTAGGATTCACCGCTCACTCTATCAGCATCGTTTTTTTTGTCATGGACAAGACCGACGGGTTGATAACCGCCACAATTCTCCATGTAGCCGACTCAAAATCGGCTGCGATACTGAAACTTATGTCATTAGCACCTGATCCCTTCCACTTTACTCGGGGATCACGGAGAGCATTAAGGGTTTCAGATGACCTTTGTTGTCCATCGATACAGAGTGGTCCAAGGTCACGTATCACTCCACTCAGGACAGAAACCTTCGACAATTACCTTCAACTTTGGCAACTGCCTTCAAAATGAAATCAGTATTGAGTGTCGAGTTTGTAAACAAAATCAGACCTGAAGTTCTGACAAATCAAATACACTTCAATATGACCAGGTCTGAATGCCATCTAGGTATATTTGTTACAACTACGCTGGAGACATAGGCCAGGGGCCGTATGCATAAAACATCTTAAGTGTAAATTGTCCCTTAAACTATTGTTCCAAACAAAAGATAAGGAAATTTTTACACTTAAGATGTTTTATGCATACGGCCCCTGGTCATTGCAGGAACTGTGCACAAGGTTATTAGACAAGTATGGTTGGTTCAGGCTTCTCTGCCTATTTGACCTGTTGGGTTGGCAATTTGCAGGCCAACCGTACAAGCTACATGCCATCTGATCAGAAAATACCAGCTGATATAAATGTCCATTCATTTCTATATGAATAGGCCTATGTTTGACACGAATAAACTTTACCGGTAACTCCCCATTTTACATGTTTTAAGATCTATTTACACGATTGGGGTACCCTTCCTCCCTTTTGTTGAGTTAAGCTGAGGCAGAATTGACCCAACCTGATGGGAAGCCTGCCATCCATGATGGAGTGGAGTCCCCCCTTCAGCTGAAAGAAAGAGTCAGCCAATCGTCGTAGTGGGACCAGCCATGGACTGGAGAAGATATCATTCGTTTCTTACCTGTAAGAGTTGAGATGGGGCTCCCCTCAGCCCAATCCGGAGTAAAGTCGCTACTGTTCAGTGACGAGA
The DNA here is from genome assembly GCA_002633025.1 of Notospermus geniculatus. Taxonomy (NCBI): domain Eukaryota; kingdom Metazoa; phylum Nemertea; class Pilidiophora; order Heteronemertea; family Lineidae; genus Notospermus; species Notospermus geniculatus. The sequence goes on from NMRB01001372.1 coordinate 134,244, forward strand.
CACTTGTAAACGTTTCCTCCGGTCGCATGTGCTCGTGCTCGGGTGTCGTTGGCCCGCGGTCGCCGAGCAACAAGCCGAGGCGTATCATCAGGTCGTTTTGTGCAACGTCTGGTGGGGGCGGCTGATTGGTCGCAGCACGTATTTGTTCTGAAAGAGATTATGTTTTTCAAGATGGAGTGGGGCAAGGAGGCCATGCTCCCCCAAAAATCCCAAAGTGTGGTGCTTTAGGGGCATTTGAAATTCGAATAGTTGCCCTCTAACAAGAAATACAGCTTATGGTGCAGTGGCGGGATTTAGGTACTGGTACCAGTCATCTATTGAGGAGTCCATCTCTTATCACCAGCTGTACCGAGCTCATGGGACAGCTCCTCACACTGCACCATATCCCTTTAGCCACATATGTCCTCATAGGGCTGCTGCTGCTGCTGAGCTCACAGAAGCTAGCCCCCAGAAGGCCGGCGACTTGCCTCCTGTCATGCCTGTCCCATCATTTAACCCATCGGTCAAACACATTGCCCTCCTTGCGGTCGGCAAGGACCTAACTGAACTTGCAGTATTAAGCACCCTCCTGCCCAAGTCCTAGATCCACACAACATTGTTTGGTCACCCTGACTGCAATACCATCTTTTATCATGCAAAGTATTGGTAAAAACAAATCCACAACCAGAAAACTTACCCTTTGGCACATCTTCTCCAACATCCCTGCTATTCCGACGTGGCGACCCCATATATCCATTGACCATTACATAATCCTTGTTGGTTTTTATACCAGACGACCGCCGCCGGTTCCCATCCATAAAACTCCGCGTTTTGACCGACCTATCAAGCGTGGTCGCATGGACTATCGGAATTTCTCCTTTTGGCACACTAGAACTAAACTGCGAGGAGTCGCTAATGTTTGCATTACGGTAAAATTGCATATACTTCCCGCCACTAGACGGCGCCGATGTGCATAATTTTGATTCGCTGCTACTCGTTTTCAATCTTCTCTGCTTGCCGTCGACGTGTACGTGCGCCGACGTCTGAATCTTATTGCGCAATTCCTGATCGCGGTCGACAGACATCGCCACCTGTTGTTGCATCTGGAGACTAGGCGCCATCAAGACGTCCGGCACACCTTTCCTTTTTGATTCATGCTCCGGCGTTCGTTGCTTATCATCACGATAATCTTTCCGCTTATTGTAACCGGCACGATCGAGTCCAGACCCACACGAATCGTCGTAACTGGAGGCCCCGCCGTCCACGTGGTTAGCAACCCCATCATTTAGCGCAGCTTGTATGTTGTCAACGCTACTGCGACCCTTTAGTGATCTTGGTTTGAAGAATTTTGGTTTCCTGGGTACGGGTGGAGGACCCTGGGGATGATTCGAGCCTGAAAGACAAAACAATGGGCGAGTAAGACAACAAGGTCATCAAGTGATCACGAAGATTTTGTCTGAAATTGACACCAGGCACCTGCAAAAGAAACATGACCATATTTAGAGAATACTGTGAAGTACGTTATTGATTATTTGTATTCGTATCAGATTTTTCCATCCGGACCAAAGCCATAGCATTATTGGCCCTGGTAAGCACGGAAGAGGCCATCTCAAGCTACTCATGGTCCTCACTTGGATGATGTCTTTTACTTGCCCTTGCAAAGGCACAAGGTACAAGGCACCATGGCTTACTGTCCAATGCGACGTACTGGAGAACCAAGAACGACCAATTCCATGGGCCCAGGATTTTAACACGTTAACTGTGTAATTTTTTTTAGTTCGAATTTTTCTTTCTTAAAAAAATTGCCAAAAAAAGTATTTGACACACAAGGTTCCAGACATTATAACATCCTACGTACTGTGAAGCGCCATTTCCTTGCAAGGCGTACTATTACGTCCAGCGCAAGCTACGACCCTCAGTCAGGTGTTTTCAGGGACTCCCCAGATTTCGTAATGACGTAATATGACATCCTACCCAGTTAACGGGTTAACCCGGGACCTGCCACTTGCTAAGTGGACGGGATAACCACTAGGCTATCAAAGCTCCTTCCCGATTGTACCAGATTCCCAACCATGACTGATTCTACAGTGTAACATCATCATGATCTGAATGAACTTGATCGACCCAGCATTGATGAAATACCAGAGCATAGGTAATGATGCTAATATCTCATGATGGTAATACGGTGTAGCAAGCAGGCGGAACAACATCCAGACCGTCACGGACTCATCAACTTGTTGTAAGCAGTCGAGAGACTCCCGTGGAAGATTACACTGGATTTAGACCGGTAATTTCTTCAAATTGGGGATATGATAAGATAGATTGGAACTACAGGATGTCTAAAATATAACAGTATTTTCTTCTCACCAATGGCACATGTCTTATAGCTCTCCCTTTTTTGAATGAGGACACTTTTAAGCAGGCCACACACCAGGTATTGTTATTGCAAGCGATCTGATCGCCACCAAGCAAAATCAGCTGTGTTGACGCCATGTGTGCGCTGGAGAGTGATGCGTGGAATCTTCTCGCCAGCGATGATTGACTAATGTCAAACAATACCAAAACCGATATCACTTAAGCCCCTTTCACACCAGGCCTGCGTAGAGTTGCGTTGTGCGGCGTACCGAGTATGCCAAAATTAGTCTGCGTACTCATGAAAGAAATGTTGCTATGCGTAGGATTGGCGTAGTCCCTGAACCCACACTCCTTTCATATCGGGCCTACGTAGAGTGCGTAGTGCGACATACCGACTACGCCGAGCTTACGCTGCCCTACGCTGGCCTTTGTGGCAATCGCTTGAGATACTTAGTAAGTTGCCTGGTGTGCTGGTGGCTTTAGAAGGGCGACTCAAGTCATTCGCGATGTTCACTCGCAAAGCAAACCAGACAGGAAGCTTTCCAAATGAGACATGCCCGATAAGAAATGCCAATCCCACATACTACCGACATTTCGTAAACGCTTAAATATTACTTTATATCCACCCTTCAAACATTTTCAATATTTGCTCATCAAATCCTCCGTTACTCAGCTTGAATATTGAGGTTAAGATGATCTTGATCCAAAGGCTAGACTTCCACGTCTGATATTTGATTGAGTACAGCGCATGTGACTAATAGTGAAGTACTAGTATGATAACTGTCACTGACGAGTGACTCACAAAGAGTGCAGGAGCTGTATAATAGGGGGGAAGAATCAATGGGGTTGTCGGGTTGTCTGTGCTGCAGCGAGCATCCCTCGAGACATTACAGGAAAGCCATGAACATCATCGCATCAAGCATGCTTAGAGATGGCATGGATGTATAATCAACTTCTCTAAAAGGACAATGTGCTGTCCTTAGCTGAAAGGTGTCATGTGTACGGAGATCAAAAGCTGCACAAATTACCAATTTGTGTCCTCTTGCAAGAGGCGACGAGTGTACCTGCGAGTGTACAAACAGTGTACCCGCATTTCGCCTACCCCATTTCCCAGTTGTTCGCCATGCATTGCACTAAGTACAGGACATCTTCTTTCATTGCGGCTTTCTCAAGACTGGCGCGAAAAAGGCATATGGAGGCATATGCCAGGCAAGTCATCGATGCCATTGTACAGAAAAATCCCCCAAAAACGTTCCCCACTTCGGCGAATGGTCAGTCACTCCCATTTCAGCTCATTAGACAAGATATACCAGCCGAGAACGTCCTTATTCAATACATAGATCGCAAATATCCACAATGGGTCGCAATAATTGGATATATGATGAAATCACCGTGGAATATGAAGATTGACTGCGCCGCTGGCCATCCGACGTCCCCAAGCACAGCTTTACCCAATCAGATGAGGCAGCAAACATCTCATTAACTCGCCCCTCAAGTCCTAAATTTGCCAGTAATAGCATTGGCATTAGCCTCAGTGGTATTGACAAATGCAATAAACTGTAGTTAGCATCCAACTGTGGGTGATTCTAGCCACAATGAAGCAGCACTGATATAGCATCAACCACCGAGCCAACACGATTTTTCTCCGCCAGAATCCGATTTCCTCCATTGGAGTTGTTTTTCTACGAGAATGGTCGAAGCCACTTGGAGCCAGTCTGGCCAGTTCTCATCTCCAGCGCTGGATAAAGAAAATAAGAACTCTCCAAACTGACCTGGGCCTTGCATATATGGGGGGTTATATCCACAAATAAAGACGTTGCAGAGTAACGATACGGTATGTCATGACTGCAAGTTGTGACATCTTGAGTCGTAGCTGAGTGGAACTTTAGGCGGCGCTTAGTCATGAAGATTATCTGGAGTCGAGGCCGATCAAAACCTTAACTAATTTTGTAATGTATCAGATTTTTCTGTGAATGAGGAATATCAGGTGGTCCTGATCTGGTACCAAATTATATTAATTTATAATCAACAAATAAACTTATAAACATTTCCAAGTGATCTCACCATCAAATAAGAGATAGTCATTCTCCTTCTCTTCATCCAAGTCCGCAGCGAAAATCACGGGAAAAAATCGGTGACCCATTGGGAAGTTTCACTTTTAACATCCAAAACGAGAAAGCCAATCTGAACAGTGAAAATAGTCAGCACCGGGATTCGAACCCACGTCTCCACATAAGGCAACACCGCCAGCCAGTGAAAAATTTCACAATCTTATGAGCCTATGCTGTCGTATATGAAGGAAATCTGAATGAATGTGTACACTGGACACTCCTCAATACCAGGTCAAACCCAAAAGTGATCACATGTCCCGAGCGAGGTACTAATACGCTAAACCTTTTGACCAATGAATGAACTCACCACCTACGCTTCGCTTCGACTGATATTCCTGAATGGAGAAACGTGAACAACAGCCAGTTAACAGTGTTTGAGAGTGAATGCATGAGTGGTTTCAATAGCCTCAATGAAGGGTTATGAATTTATAGTACATATACCGGTACTCACAGTGACCATGTAGGTCTACGTAACAAGATGCACGACTGAGATATTTAACAATTTTGACCCCTTTTTCACCCCTTCTCCCACCCATTCCAGTGTCAAATGAACAGGAATTCATCCATGAAATCTTTCCACATGACCTGCATTCACTGACATCGGCAGGCCTTATGTTTTATGGTAGGCCTGAAGATCCTTCCAATTCAATGGTCGTTGATATTAACGTCAGATAAAAACTTGGCCGACAACACCCACATAAATGTTATAACCACTAGCCCTTTCTACACGGAGTCAGTTCGAGAACAATTCACTTACTTTTTGTACCTCAAAACATAACACGAGGCCCAGGCATGCTAGGCACAGTTAAACTCATGGTCACCCTCGTACCACAAGGTCCCCAGCACACCCACATCCATCCCACAGTTCACAAGGTACAGGCATGCCAGGCATTTAAACTCATGGTCACCCAATGCAACACAAGGCATCCAGCACACCCACATCCATCCCACAACACACAACAGAACACAAGGTCCAGGCATGCGAGGCAGTTAAACTCATGGTCAGCCAACGTACCACAAGGTCTCCAGCACACCCACATCCATCCCCCACAACTTGCAACAGAACACAAGGTCCAGGCATGCCAGGCAGTTAAACTCATGGTCAGCCAACGTACCACAAGGTCTCCAGCACACCCACATCCATCCCCCACAACTTGCAACAGAACACAAGGTCCAGGCATGCCAGGCAGTTAAACTCATGGTCACCCTCGTACCACAAGGTCCCCAGCACACCCACATCCATCCCACAACTCACAACAGAACACACGCATGCCAGGCACAGTTAAACCCATGGTCACCCAACGTAACACATCCCACAACTCACAACAGAACACAAGGTCCAGGCATGTCAGGCAGTTAAACTCATGGTCACCCAACGTAACACAAGGCCTCCAGCACACCCACATCCATCCCATTCTCCCCTAAGACCATTCCATCTTGTTTATCATTTACTCAGCACAACCATCCGATGTATTGAATTTTTTGCTCGAACAGCTCGCTGATCGATATGATTTTCTGATTTCACGCCACGACGGTTCAATATGCTATTTTCGATAACATATACGACTCAAAGTCTCTTGGGAGAAAAGGCGCGTGCAATACAAACAATACATATACACACACATACATACATATCAACCTGGAAATGTCAATGGAAACTAAAAATATGTTTTAAGCACCTAATATATCGTATGATGAAAAACCGAGCTAAATTTCATTCGTTTAGCAAAGGAATGTAAGCTAATCAATAAACCATAAAGAACACCAATGATACTGGATTTCCGACATTTCCGAAACAAGAGGCCTATAGGCCGGCACACTCAGCTGAGTGAGTTTGTGGGCATTACTCCAGGGGTGGGCGTTTTCTTGCACAATTTGGCTCTCTGTGGGAAAAACAGCCCAAACCCGAACTTGCTCCCACACTTTCGTGTAATGCCCCCATCACACTGAGCTAGTTCTCAGTACGTTCTTTGAAAATGTTGCCGAATGGGCTCAAACTGATGTGTACGAACGTAGTGGACGTAGTGGCAACTTTTAACAGTCTTTTTACGAACTTCATGGATGGGCTTGGATGGGAAGGGTGCTCACAGCACTTCGAGACATTATTTGGCCAACATTACACGTTCTATCCCATTTTACGATTTTTTTAGGACGGGACAGGACGTTTTGAGAGCTAGCTCAGTGTGACAGTACCTTAAGGTGCTCCTCCATGTATGTCAAGGGATTTTTGCACGAGTTGGCTCTCTATGGGCAACTCAGCTTCAGAAAACTATGGGCAGCTGTTTGTGTCATTGGTCTTAGTATAAGTCCTATGGAAACGAGCAACGATGAATTGCCCATTGAGAGCCAACTCACGCAAGAGAACTCTCACATGGATGAGCACCTTAAGGAATTCTGATGTGACTTCATTGGGCCGTAATTGAATTCTTGAGCAATGATTGGACAATTCGAGAACTCAGAAGCGTCAGAATTGAAGAAGTGGTCGGTTTGAGTATCAGACAGGAAAGTTGGAAACTCTGTAAATTGGTGGAATGGCGGAAGATAGAAAACAGAGAGGATGAAAATACGAGGCCCACGAAAATGGAGGAAGATAGAGAGCCAGAAGAATCGTAAATGGTACATGGAAAACCGTCAATATCAGCATAAAATTGTGAGGCAGACTAGGAAAACCCGTCGGATGTCGCATTTGAGGGAAGTGTCAATGGCGTTGGAGAACCCGCACATTTCAATAGCTGAAATGTACTTAGTAAACAATAATAGGTAAACAGTAGCAGATCAATGCACAGGCAATCTGACAGCCCTTGTTGATCATTCAGCGACATCCGACGGGTTTTCCTAGACCGCCTCACAAATGTGCTGTCAGAGTGGTACAATAGACGATTCTCAAATTAGCAGATCTGCGCACTTCTGCTGAAATCTCAACCAGAACCTCGATCTGAAGCCGGCTGACGTAACGCCATCCATGATTCAGCAATGGTCGAGTCCGACGCAACGTCTTCGACGTCACTGTCGTGGGGTTGTCTGCGTTACGTCATTCAGTTTCAGACCGAGGTTGTGGTTGAGATTTCGGCAGAAGTGTGCAGATCTTTGTCGTTCACGTCAATTTGAGAACTGTCTATGGAATGGGAACATTGGGACCTGTCACATCTGACGGCGACTCTCTTTGACAGTGCAGATTTTCTCCGGCCACTCCAGTTTTCTCCTGCTGTACATCCATTCACCAAACATGGTCTGTAGAGCTGTTAATGACGTATTTGGTGTTCAGCTATCAATTCAATATTTTTACGCAGAAATGTTGGAGGAGTGATAAATTACACGCAGCTGTGAAATCTTCGATAGTAACTGATGAAAAAGATTGTCACAGCTGCGGATCTTTGCCAGGTTCCAACAGACATGAGACTACACACGTACGATTCCTCGGCGTTATAGACCATATCTTTCATCTCCGATAGCGTACCAATATTCGCCAAGCCGCGGGCAATATCACTTTGTAATCATCAGCAATCCGTCGCCTCTCGGAGAAAATTGATCAAGACCGAGTGTAAATGTTACTGCGGTGCTTAAATGGATACATCTCCCTCTCTCTCTATCCTCTTCTGGTCGACCATGGCGCACGCTTGAGGCGACAAAAGCAACGCTTAGCGACATCAGAGAACGTTTTGCAAGATACATGTACAACATTTGGCACTTCAGAATTGCGACTGCTTTCTCTCTCTCTGTCGTCTTCTGTTCGACCATGGCGCACGCTTGAGGCGACAGAAGCAACGTTTGGTGACATCAGAGAATGTTTTACAAGATACAACATTCGGCATTTCAGAACCGCGACTGCTTTCTCTCTCTCTCAGTTGTCTTCTGGCTCACCATGTGCCTTCTGGTTCACCTTCAGGCAGCAGATGTGATGTTTGGCGGCAGATGTGACGCTCAGTGACATCAAACAGACTTTTGCAATCTATACAATAAAAGGGAAAGTGTGAATTTTTGTTAGCAGATTCCGCCGAATGTGTGCGAGTTACACGAAATATCTTGGCTGTAAACGGTACTCCGTAGTTCACTGAGTAAAATGATATATTTGTCGTCAGAGAAAAAGCATCCCAAGGTTGATTTTATGGGGATTTTCTTTCGTCGTCACTGTTTCGAGTGCTGGGAACCCCCGTTCGTGACGTCACGGGATACCAGTTCCCATGGTAACGCCAATCAGCGTCGGCCGTATCAGCTTCCTCATACGTCACAAATCAGCCCGTCGTCGACACGTATGACGTCAGTCATTCAGAGATGACGTCGTCATGTCCCAACGGTCTACACTGAATGACTGACGTCATTCGTTTCGACGACGGGCTGATTTGTGACGTATGAGGATGTTGATTTGGACGACGCTGATTGGCGATACCATGGGAACTGGGTATCCCGTGACGTCATGGGCGCGGTTTCCCCAGCACTCGAAACAGTGACGAAATCGACGAAAGAATACAGGTCATCACCACGGAAACCTGGGTTTATATGACGTCATGTTGTCACACGCCGTGCAACTGACACTCATGTCGCTCGCCGCATCCCTGTGAACTGCAGCTGTCCCGCCGATTTGTGATTGGGGATACCATTGTGAGTGGTGAATTCACTGGCCAGAATGTCATGATTCCTC